>CANTUR010000960.1:0-189928 GCA_947683625.1 Mallotus nudiflorus
ATAATATCTACATCATTTATCAACATAATTAACAAAGAAAAATTATTATTTCAAAATAATTTCACTAATAAAAAAGAAAAAAATTAGATATAAAAATGAAGCAACAAAACTATATACATATTGTTCTAATCCAAGAAAGACTTAAAAGCTTAATAATACAATGAAAAAAAAATACCCAAAGCATAAAAGTTTAGTAGTAAACCAGTAAAGACCCAAACCTTTTTTTTTTAATATAGAATGAGGAAACAACCTAAAAGAGACTGCAACTACACTAAACAACTATAACCAATACCCATTTCATCATGGAATAGCCACCAATTCAAACTTGTAAGAGGATACTAAAAACGGTGACTACCAAGAGCTATGGTTATAGCTTGCTCAGCCATAAAATCCATGGATAATAACCTAAATTTTAATAACACCCAAATAACGCAATCACTTGTATTAAAAAAATTGTAAATTGATAGAATAAAAATACAAAACTTGATAGGTATGAATTAATTATGGAATAAAATCAAAAAATAAAGAATCTAAAATAGATGCATAAACCCATTAATAAAATCATTACCCACTAATAATAATTCTCACCACCATCAATTTTTTGCTAATTCAAATCAAACTACTGCTCCAAGACAAAATGAGAGAAGAAGAATAAAATTAAAGAAGAAGCAGAAGAAGATGAAGATGAAGAAGAAAATCAACAAGTCAAAATGAGAGAGAAGAAAATTATGGAGATAGTGGGAGTGACGGTGATGAGGGTGTTGTGGCAGTGGTGACGAAGGTGCAATGATGGTGGCCAATGAGCAGAGGTGATGGTGGCTGGTAGTTGAGATGATGGTGGCTAGTGGCCAAAGGTGATAGTGGCTAGTGGCCAGAGGTGATGGTGGCTAACAGCCAGAGGTGATGATGGTCAGTGGACTGTAGAGATGGATGACAGAGGTGAGGATGGACCTTTGTGAAGTTTGATAGATTTTTTTTGAATGAAAGTTTGATTTTGATTTTGAAAAAAAAAAGCCTTTGAAGTTTGCTTTTAAGATAAAAGATAACTATAATTAAAAAATAGTGATATAATTATTGGATAAAATAAAAAAAAGCTAAATATTATTTTAATATATTTTTAGAGAGTGGAAGCAACACACCTAAATTTGGATCTCTTTGGCCTTTTAATAAAAGTTTTAGACCAATTTGCTGAAAAGACTTAAATTGGACTTATTTGCCCTTTCGTTGCAAGTTTAGGGGGTGATATATATATACATGGGTAAGGATAAAAAGAAAGACGTAGGGAAGAGGGAAGCAACAAAAATAAGAAAGAAAAGAAAAATAAAAGGAAACAAATATATCCATACAAAGCCTTAGAGTTCTTGCAAAAGAGATCAAGTTGGTGCAAGCTTGTAAGGTCAATTGAGAGGGGATGCTTACTATTAATTGATTAAGGCAAGATGGAGATATGGTGGAGCTTGGTGTCTCAAGCTAGAGGTCTCATATATGGTAGACTTGATTTAAGAGTTGAATCAAGGAGGACATACCATTATAGCAGATTAATTGTGGTCTACACTAAACACTTAGGAGATTATAAGTATTTCGCAACTTAGATTTCCTAAGTTTTGCATTTATACATATTGATGTATGTTAGCTATTTGTTAAATTCCAAATTGGATCCTAGGGTTGGAATTCTTAATGAGATCAAGGGTTATATTAAGGAAATTTTAAAAATTTGCCTCACTTAGTATTTGATGTCTAAGTCACATAATCGATTCCTTTTAATAGCATTAAAGCTCCTTTTTGCATTTAACATATGCTAATTGATTCATAATTACAAGTGTTATGGTTCAGTTTAGTGTTAGTTGTAAGTGTTGTAACTAAATTGTGCATACTTAGGATTCTATCACTACTCGGCATAGTGATTATGAGTGGGCACACCTACTTACTGTCACGAGTCGTAATAGTGATGGTGAGTTGGCATGCCTACTTCCTGTCACAAGTCAGCACAATAATGGTGAGTCAGCATGCTTGCTTGTTGTCATGAGTCGGCACACCATGGTGACGAGTTAGCACCATTCAATTTATGCTTGTATGCTTGACATTTCAACCCTAACATGCAATAGTTGCATTTTATAAGTTTGATGCTTGTTATACATGCATGGAATGATCATGGCCTTTTTATTACATCCTAAGTTGTAATAATTATTCATTTTTATTATTAGTTATGTAATTAAGTGTTAATTACATAGAACTAAGATGTAATATGTCACCTTAAAATGCCAAGGATTCAATGTAATACACAAGAGTTATGATATAAAGCTTGAAGAGTTCAAGTTGGAGATCTTTGGAAATGATTATAAGCCTAGGTGATAAGGCCCATAATCATAAAGCCCATGGAGTCTAGGCCTATAATATATTCTAAAAGTTATAATAGGATTAAATAGGGCCCATGATCACTCCATATTTGTGCATTCATTTTGCATGTTCTATGTATGTATGTATGTATGTATATATATATATATATATATATATATATATTGTAACATGCCATATGCATATGTGATTTGTGTATAATTCCCATGATTAGTATATATATGATGGCATATGCAATGTAAAATGCATAATGTGCAAGGTGAGACCTTTAAAATTAAGACCCGAAAATCTTCCAGAATAAATTTAGGTCTAGGCTCTCCATTGGAGCAATAACTTGCATGGTTTTGGACTATGTGCGTTGGCTATGGATACATAGGGGTGTACATAAGCTCCAAGAGATTCATATAGTGTTATTGTTAAGCATGAGATGTTATGGATGTATAGACACACTATATGCCAAGAATGGCAAATAGGCATACCTAAGGTGTGTAGTGTTTAAGTCTATACATTTCACTAATCCAATGGTATGGACTTAACTAATGCCAAAGGCTAAGAATGGTAATGTGTACCTGAGGTCTGTAACATTAGAAGTCAGATTGATGGAACCTTACATGAGATGTGATGGCAAGAGTTACCACTTAATGAGAACTAATATTCTAAGAATGGCAATGTGTACATAAAGGTTATTAGTAACCCATTAAGAACTCCATCACCCACTAGAAATTCATCCAATAAGGGATTTCCACTTTTTACTATAGAAGTGTAAAATTTGTCACGTTAGTAGGAGACTATTTTGATTAAAGACCAAATCTAATGGTAAAATAACAATGTCATAGATCTAACTAATCTTGTTACCTTTGCATAATTTGATAATATGAGACCTTCAAACCCATTATTAGTCATACTTGACCTATCTAGGCTCTCGAGCCCTAACTTTGTTGATCGGCTAAGGAACCTAAAAGTTATTTTAGCTTCCAGAAAGACTCTGTTGAATTAAAGCCCACCGGGTCCTTTTCAAACAAATGCTTCCTAAGAGGAATATTATTCTCTATATAAATGGATGTATGATGATTTGCAAACATAATGCATAATGTGCCCCTCTATGAATATCGAAAACCATTAACAACATGAGAAGTACACAAATGCAAAAGAAATCCTACTTTACCTATAAGAGTTATTTGATGAACATAGTAAGATCGCTACATATAAGATATCAAAGCAGTTATTTCGTGCTAATATGAAGGAAGGAAAGGATATGGGGTCCATGTGGACTAGAATGTCTAGACTTTACAATGGACTTCCATCTCCAAATGGATTTGATCCTTTAATCTCTTCTTGAATCATTTGAGCAAACCATTACAAACTTCCATTTGAATGAAAATAGAGTGTACTTTTGAAAAGTTTTTTAAATACACTAATGACAACCCGAAAGGCTATCTAAGGTAGTAAAGAGAAGGACATTGCTCTTATTGTATCTTCTAGTGAGACTAAGAAGAAAGACAATAAGAAAAAGAAAGGTAAGACAAGTATTGTCAAGCCTATGGGTGGCATAGCCAAAAATAAAGGTAAGGCTATTGTGAGGGAAGAGTAAGACAAGGGAAAATGTTTCCATTGTCAAGGCAAAGGACATTGGGAAAATGAATTGTCGTAAGTTCCTTAAGTCTCTCAAGACAAAAGGAAAGGGCAATCATAGAGAAGGTAAGACTTTCTCTAATCTATTTACTTCTAAATGTTCTAAGAGCTCATATAATGCATGGGTATTGGATACCGGTGCTAGTTCTCACATTTTTTTTATCTTTAGAGGATTTAGCAAATGAGAGGAGATTAAGGCCTAATGAAGTAACCTTAAAGCAATAAAGCAAGTGTTACGGCTAATACTATAGGATCTACTTCTATTGATATTTATGATCATATTTTGTTATTGGATAATGTATTATATGTACCTAATGCCTATAAAAATATAGTCTCTATTTCTAGTTTGACTAGAAAAGGCTATGAATTTCCTTTTAATAGAGATATATGTAATATTTACTTTGGAAGTGAAATAATAGGCATGGGTTATTTAATACATGATTTATATTATGTTGATAATATTGCCAATGAGAATGAGCCTCAAATTAATGTGAGAAATGAAAAGTACAATGCTAATTGAAAAATGCCTCTAATTCCAAATATTTATAACATTTAAAATTATGTCACATTGCGGAAGATAAGATCATAAATTTGGAAAGGATGGGAATCTTAGGTAATCTTGAATTTGCATCCAATCTGACTTGTGAGGCTTATCTTTAAGGCAAGATGACTACATTACCATTTATTTGACAAATGGCAAGAGCCAAGGACATGTTGGAAATCATTCATAGTGATGGCACTTGTTTCTTATAAAGAACAAAAGTGAATCCTATAAAAGGCTCAAGGAATTTAAAGCCCAAGTAGAGAACCAAACTAGAAAAAGTATTAAAACTCTAAGATTAAATCAAAGAGGAGCATACTTAAGTACTAAGTTTATTGAGTTCCTAAAGGAACATGACATTGTATCACAAATCACACTGCCTAAAACACCTTAATTGAATGGTATGTCTGAAAGGAAAAAATGTACTTATTGGATATAGTACATTCTATGATGAGCTATATTGATCCTCCCATTTCACTTTAAGGTTATTTACTCCAAACAGCCTACTATATCCTTAATCGTGTTCCATCTAAATCCATTTATACTACACCATATGAGATATGGCATAGTAGAGAACTAAGTCTTAAATATGTTAAGATTTGGGGATGTCTAGCTTTTATCAAAAGATTGAAATCAGATAAGTTGGATGTAAAATCGATTAAAGGAAGGTTTATTGTATATCCTAAAAACATTTTAGGATATTGCTTTTATCTTCCTGCTCAACAAGTTATTTTCATAAACAAAGATGTTATTTTCCTTAAGAAAGAGTTTTTAAAGGAAGGTAGTATAGGAATGAAGATAATATTATATGAGGAATCAATTAAAGAAGCCCAACAAACTGATCAAATGGATATTTATCAACCCAAAAAGCCTATTCTAATTGAGAATGTCATCACACCGGCTCTTTAAAAGTCTAATAGGGTATCTCATTCTTCAAAGATATATAGTTTTCTTTAAGATATGCAAGAGTTGTATGTTCATGAAGTGAGCATTCATGTTAATGATCCTACGACATAACAATAAGCTTTATATGATAAAGATTCTTCTATATGGATTAAGGCTATGAGAGCTAAAATGGATTCCATGTATACAAACCAAGTTTGGACACTTATTGATCCTCCTGAGGGCTTTATACCCATTTAGTGTAAATGGATCTTCAAGAGAAAGATTAGTGTAGATGGAAAGGTAAAGACCTATATAGCTAGGCTTGTAGCAAAAGAGTTTCGCCAAAGGTAAGGGGTTGACTATAAAGAGACCTTCTTGCCAGTAGCCATACTTAAATCCATTCGAATTCTTTTAGCCACACACTATGATTATAAGGTTTCACATATGGATGTTAAGATCACTTTTCCTTAATGGCTATATTTAGGAAGAAATTATCATGGAGCACAAGGGTTTTGAACCTGTAGAAAGCTCAAAAGTATGCAAGCTTAATAGATCCATCTATGATCTTAATCAAAATTTAAGGAGTTAGAATCATCATTTCGATGATTCTGTTTATTCTTATGGATTTATTTAAGAATGAAGATAAGCTATGTGCTTACAAGAAGGTTAGTAGGAGCCAACTCACTTTCTTAGTCTTGTATGTGGATGACATTTTATTAATTGGAAATGATGTCAAAATGATAACTTTTATGAAAATATGGCTATTTAATACCTTCTCAATAAGAGACTTAGGGAAACAACCTATATTTTCAAGATTCATGTTTATAGAGATAGATTGGAGAGAATAATAGGTTTATCCTAAAGTCTTTACTTGGAAATGGTGTTGAAAAAGTTCAACATGCTAATGAATCTTCAAGTACTTGAGAAGCACTAAAGATTTAATGTTAACTAATGGAGAAGATGATTAATAGATAAATGATTTCATTAATCATATATGGATGATAGAAAGTTTATCTCCAAGTTTATTTTTATTTGTAATAAAGATGCAGTGACCTGGAAGAGTTTTAAGGAAAGTATCACTACTAATTCCACTACAGAAGCTGAGTATATAGCCACATCAAATGTTGCTATAGAAGCTATTTGGATTAAGAATTTCATTTGAACTAATAGTTGTTCCTTTCATTAAGTCCCCGATTCCTCTCTATTGTGACAATAATTGAGCCATTGCTTTGGCAAAGGAATACAAGTCTCACCAGAAATCCAAACACATAGAAAGGTGCTTTCATATTATTAGAGAACTTATTAAGAAGAGTAATAAGCTCATCCAAAAGGTAGCTTCAGCCAACCATGTGGCTGATCCATTGACTAAGGCACTCACTCAATTACAGTTTGACCATCATCTTGAGAAGATGGGTCTTAGATATTATAGAGAATGGCGCTAGTGCAAGTAGGAGATTGTTACCACATATGTGCCCTAGTACCATTCTCGTTATAAATAATGACATTGTGAATTATTCCTATGATAATATAATATTCATTTAAATAAAATGTTTGTTTGTTTGAGTATTTACCCTTGGGCATTATGTTAAAAAATTTTATTATCAAGAGTTGATAATATGAGTTATAAATTTATTTAGTACATATGCTATAAATAGTTCATAGTCGAATAATTAATATTTGGATAATATTAATTGAACTATCACCTCTGTTTATTTTTCTTGATTAACATGTGATACTAATAGTGGGAGGTAGTGAATCTCATGCTACTTTATATAAGATATCAGAATAGATATGTAGATACTCATATGAACAGTGGATCGAACAGTACGCTAGATTTGTGATTGCAAGGATATTCATTTATAGTCAACGATCACTTTACTAATGGTGCATATAGTCTTTTGGCCTAAGGTGATATGGTCATCCATATTTAAGTGGTTAGAATTTGTTACTACTTACATAATTCTGTTAATCATACATGTGTATATGGCGTGTGGAGGCTTTAGTCGGTTAATTATAAGGATAAGTGTTCGACCAAGATATGATTCATTGCCTGGAGTAAACCGAGATAAGATCCTATGCTATATGATTTTGTTCTTGATGAATAAGTTCTTAGCCAGGACAAACATAATAGAGGCTCAAAGTGTTTCAATGCTAGAGAGTATTTCTAGTATTTGTTATGTTTTTATTAAGAATAGAACTTGAGATGAGTTTTAAGTGATATAACTATTAGAGTTTAACTAAACTTTAACTCTAGGCTATGTCAAGATCTTTTAATGAAGGGATTTTAGTGCATGGTAATTATGACCAAAGGGCTTGTGTGAATTAATAAATATAGTAATTTATAATTAGGTAGTTGTGATATCGATGCTAATGGTCACTCATAACGTATAAGAATTAAATGTGAATCATTGGGATTTTCACATTTATACTTGAAAGAGTTTCAAATAATATCAAGTGCTAATATTATCTTCTCATTGCCAGTTAGACATGAACCTAGTAAGTCACAACTAAAAGGTTTTACTATATCTCTATATATTAATCTAATTATTGATTAAAGAGTTTAATCAATTAATTAAAATTAATGAATTAGATTTATGCTTAAAAGTATTAATTCTAGCATATCATGAAATCTAATTTCAAACGAAGGTTTAATTATTAATTTGAGCTTAATTAATATGAGATATTAATTAAGGTATTAAATTAATAATTAATATATGTTATTTCTTATTTACTTGGATTAATGACTCAAGTGTTATGAACCTAAGCCCAAAAGAGTTTTGGGCTAAAGATTAAACCAAGTAATTGACAAAGCCCATTAACATTGTTTAAGTCCACTTATTTGATGGAATGAGTTTTGGGTTAAGAGTTGGCCCAATGGTTTAACCCATATTCATTTAGTGATATATTTGATTTTATTAAATCATATATATATATATATATATATATATATATATATATATATATATATTGAAAAGTAGCTAGGATGTTGTAGAGAATTTGCACGAGATGTAATCTCTATATCCATTTATTTTGGATACTAGTGACTTACATAATTGTCACAACATCATGACAAGTGGTAAGTAGGTGATGTCACAAATCTCTACATTTATCTTTACCATGATTATATAAAGAGTGTTTTTAGATATATATATATATATATATATATATATATATATATATATATATATATTTGATTTTATTAAATCATATATATATATATATATATTGAAAAGTAGCTAGGATGTTGTAGAGAATTTGCACGAGATGTAATCTCTATATCCATTTATTTTGGATACTAGTGACTTACATAATTGTCACAACATCATGACAAGTGGTAAGTAGGTGATGTCACAAATCTCTACATTTATCTTTACCATGATTATATAAAGAGTGTTTTTAGATATATATATATATATATATATATATATATATATATATATATATATATATATATATATATATATCTATATATATATATCTATATCTATATATATATATGGGTAAGGATAAGAAGAAAAACGTAAGAAGAGGGAATCAACAAAAATAAGTAATAAAAGAAAACTAAAAGGAAAAAGATATATCAATATAAAGCCTTAGATTTCTTACAAAAAGGATTAAGTTGGTGTAAGGTGAATTGAGAGGGGATGCTTACTATTAATTGATCAAGGCAAGATGGAGATATGGTAAAGCATGGTGTCTCAAGCTACAGGTCTCACATGTGGGAGACTTAAAGATTGATTCAAAAGTTAAATCAAGGAGGACACACCATTATAATAGATTAATTATGGTCTACACAAGCACTTAGGAAATTGTAAGTATTTCGCAGCTTAAATTTCCTAAGTTTTGTATTTATATATGTTAATGTATATTAGCTATGTGTTAAATTGCAAATTGGATCCTAGGGTTGGAATTCTTTATGAGATTAAGGGTTATGTTAAGGAAATTTTTGAAATTTGCCTCACTTAGCATTTAATGTCTAAGTCATATAACTGATTCCTTTCAGTTTCATCTTCTTTTCAACCTACATATAAATTTCAAGGTGGTGAAACCATAAAACTTGGATTGTGTATTACTTCAACGATAGAAAAAATCCTGAGGATCAACCAGAGCACCTAAACTTGACATTTATCTAACGACTTTTTTTGAGTTTGGTAATAGCAAAATAGGTAAAGAATTTCTAATTCTTGAACGGTGGAGCCGACTTTAAAATACATACCTAATATTGGCCAAAATTGCTAAATAAATTTTAGTAAGTCTTGTCTCAATAGTTGCTGCTGAGCAAGCTTTTAGTGCGAGAGGGAGTATTTGGATGAAACACACTCAACCATGACTCTCGAATCACTTGAAGTTCAAATATGTGCTAATGATTGGACAAGAGCATCTATACAGAATCAAGAAATTAAGAGGGATGATGATTGTAGAAGATGGAGCCTAGAGTGCTTCCAAGATTTTAGAACTATAACACTATTTAAGCTCTGGGCTCTAGAGAACACACTACTATATCACAAAGACATATTGTGAAGATGAGGAGTTGCCACCTAGGGTAATAGTTGGGACAATTTGAAGGTGGTGGTAACTCAATTCTCTAAAAGAAAGTTAACACCACAACCAGGAGATTTTGAATATGAAATACCAACTTCTCTTAGTCTTGTATTCATTTAAAATTAGTTATTAATTATTACTTTATCCTCTAATTACATGCAATTTCATTTTAAATAATAATTATCATTCATCTAACCTAAAGGCAACTAGTCATGAAATGACACATAAAAATTGCATTCATATAACGAGACGTCTCTAAATTAGTCAAAACTATGTTAATTTTAATTAGGTTAGTTAATTCTATATTTTATTTACAAGTGAAATGGAACTAAATGTGGGCCTACATTTTAATTAAAGTGGTGAACTAAGTCTACTTTTTTAATTTTAAAGAAATTGGCCTAAGTCTATGATATGATCTTTAAAAGGGTAAATTTGTGAAGTCTACACATCAATAAAGTCAAGCACAAAGCTTGGACAAATTTTTAGGTTGTTTTCTATTTTGGAGTCAATAAGGAAGATTCAAGAAGATTCTACAAGATGTGAGAAGATTCAAGGATATTCTAAGTGAAAGTCAACAAGTCAAAGTCAAATTCAAAGTCAACAAGTCAAAGTCAATTGTCAATATCCAACTTGACATGTGACATGGCATGCTTCAAAGCTTAGTTGTCATTAGTTATTTGTTTAGTTGTCATGAGTTGTCAATTTGACTTTTCAATGCTTAGTTGTCATGAGTTGTCAATTTGACTTTTCAAAGCTTAGTTGTCATTAGTTGTCATATTTTTTAAGGGATCCTAATTAGTAAAGGATTTTCCTTTATAGGTGTCTTTAGGAATAAGTAAGAAAACCTATTCCTTCAAGGATTAGGATGTTTACATGCCTATATAAAGGTCATATCAATGTAGCACAAATTTAGAATAAGTTTTATCAATTAATTCTGAATTCTTTAGAGATTAAAGTCCTTCTCTTTTGTTTTTAAAAGAACTTTTGTGAATTTATCAAGTGAAGGCTTGGTATATTCAAACCTAGTTTAATTTAGACTTAAAATTGACTTTGTTAATCTTAGGTTTACATTAAAGAACCTTTAATTCTTTATAATTAAGGTTCTTAAGTGCAGGTTATTTAAAGGTCTTGTTAGGAATTAAAGTTTCTTTTTGCTTGATTTATGAACGATCCTTAGCAAGGTTATCAAGATTGAATATGAGTTTGGTACAAGTTAACCACGTTCATCTCATTTGATATCAAAGCTTTGGCTCATTAATCAAGTACGTATCTTTACTTTTCATTATTGTTGTTTGCATTTAATTCAAAAAAACAAAAAAAAATCATTATTTCTTATTTCTTTCTTTTTTTTGTCATGTTTGATATAAATTTGTTTTCTTGGTGATAATTGTGATCAAATTTGATTTTCTTTATTATCTTAGGTCAATTTCATTCTTTTCTTCATATTTCAACCTATTTTATTCTTTAAACAAAAAAAAATAAAAAAAAATCATTTATATTCTTGTTGTTTTTCTTCTCAAAAGTCTTCGTTTGTCACAAATTGTAATATCTCAAGTTTTTAAATAATTTTAAACTGCATCGGAATATGCAGTGTTAATAATTTTTATATATATTTGATTATTTAATTAGTTTATTATTTATTAAAGTCATTTTTAATTATTTTAAGTCTCTTACGTAAAATTTTTTTGAGAGTTTTATTTTCGGGGAAATTAAAACATAAATAAATAATTATTAATTATTTTAGACAATTTTATGAATTTGCATGACTCCATGCACGATTTTAATTTTTGTATTAATATACATACATATACATGTATATATACACATTTAAATAAATTAGGGTTTATTTTAATTAAATTTATATTGTATAGTTTTAATAAATAATGTGTGTTATATATATGTATATGTATATAAATATTATTATTTTAATATGTGGTGAATAAATATTATGAATATAATATTCATATATTATAATAATATAAATTAAAGTTATATATATATATATACACACAAAAAACCAAAGTTTACTATAATTACGATTTGTGCCACCCGATCTCCTTCTCCATACCCGACGCCCTCCCATTGTTTCCGGCCACTGTAACGTCCATTTCTTGCCGTCGGTGTGTCTCTCAGCCGTCCTCCTCCATCCCAAGCTCCCTCCACCGCCCTCTCTTCCCTTTTCCGACGTCATTTAGCCAGTTTTCTTCTAAGAAATCGAAAATCACTCCCAACTCCGATCACCTCGTTTTTGACCACCATTTGGAGTGCCACCGGTCTCTATCTCTTCCTTGAGCTCTGGTGAGTGCATTTTTAAGCTTGGTTTCACTTGATTTGGTCTAGATTTTCCTAGGTTTCCAATTTTCAATTTCAGCCTATGTGTGTTCTTGATTTTTTTGAGCTTCGACTTTAATGATTCAAGCTAACTTTCTTCACAAAGATCGATCCTAGTAGCTCAATCTACATGTTGTAATTTTTGTGGAATTTTTGGGAATTATTTTGATTTTTGTGAATTTTTTATTATTTTATTAATATTTTCTAATTTTTGTAAATTAATTAATTAAATTATGAAATTGTGATTTATGGTGTTTATAGGTGTTAAAATGAATTTTAGAAATTTATTTGTAATTTTTGTGATTTTTATATAATTATTGTGAATTTATTTAGTTTATGTGATTTTTAGAAAATTAGGGTAATTATGTATTTTATTGAAATTAATTGGTTAATTGAGTATATTTGTTGATATTATTGAATTATATGTTGAGAAATTAATTTTTGAGTAATTATACTATTTTTTGTGAATTTTTGAACCATTATAGTGAATTTATATATAGTAGGCGTATTTTGGTAATTTGACACTAAATTAGCTAAAAATATAATTAAATTGGGTTTAATAGTTATTTGAGGTATAAAAATGATTTCTACAAATTATTTAGTATTTTTAACTAATTAAAACTATTTTTCATAGATTATTTTCAAATTATATATAATATACTATTTTTCTAAATAAATGAGTTTTTATCGATTTTTAATATGTTTTAGGATTAATTATGTAATTTGAAATTATAAAATGAATTTCGGTTAATATTTATGAATTTATCGAGAATTGTGGATTTTTAATACTATTTTATTAAAATTAAGGTTTTATTTTAATTATTGATAAAATAATTATTTTCAGTGTTTTCAATATCTAAATTGCTATATTTTGGTATAATAAGTATATTTTTGGCATTTTAAGTGTGTTATGTGTTACCTTGTGAATTGTTAACCTCGGTCGGTAGAATTGTAGTTTGGGAGTCCGACTGAGGGGTTGTGAGATTGTGTTTATTCGAAATGTGTTTTTTTGCAGGATATCCATTTTATAGGGGAGGTTCTGCCAAATTTTTGATAGAATTCTCGTAAAACATGACATCCGGTCAAATCCTTATTCCTAATCTATGTTCGGTATTTCTAGATTGAGTCTTTAGAATTACATTAGACTTATTCTAATTCCATATTGTCATTTGTTTATTTAGTTGCGTCGAGACCGAGGCCTAGTGGACCAGGCCCGTCGGACCCGTCTCGAGGAGCGCATAACTGTGAGTTGTTATTTTATATATACGTGTATTAGGATGCATGTTTTTAGAAGTGTATGTTTAAATTTTATGAAATATGCATAAATGATTTAATAATTGCTTAGGTATATTTTTGGTATATTTTAAATTAAATGCATGTTTTATTATTGAATTATACTTAAAATGTTTTAAGTATATTTATAGTTTATTTTATAATTAACTTGAATTTATTTGACGTATATATACTTGAAATATACTCGATTTATTTTTGGTATATTTCTAGTATATATATGGTTTATATTGTTATTTTACTTAAGGTCATGCATCATTTATTTTATGAATGTATGTTTTATATATAAATGAAGGATATCAATAGAACGTGCTACCTAGTAGGCAACACTAGGATCGAGTATGTATCGGTACAATGATAAACTGTAGGTTAAATTACTAACCTATTTGTGGATATCGATTAGATTGATTTATTTGATGTGTGATATGATTTGGGAGTGTGATTGCTGGAGCTCGATCGACCAAGTGTCTCGGGGCCAATCACACTAATAATCAGACTACTGGAGCTCGGTTGACTTAGTGTCTCGGGGCCAGTCTACTATCTAAATGGAACAAGTGAATTTATTTGGAATAAGTGAGCTTATATGGCTAGAGTGTTGTCTAACACTATTTGAGGTTGCGATCATCTAGGGTTCTATTTGATCCTTCATAATCAGATATTATTTTCAGTATATATATATATATATATATATATATATATATATATATATATATATATATATATATATATAATGATTTTGCTGCATCTATGTGTTTTTGCCTACATGTATTATTATATATACTATTGAATGTGTGCATTGTCATTTAGATATGCATGTATATATATTATAACAATTCACTCAGTGAGGTCTGACTCCCCCTCCGTTGATTATTTTTCAGGAGAGTCTTCGTCTTCAAACCTTAGTAGCAGACCCTTATGCAGGATTTCTTCTGCCCCGACTTTACTATGTAAACTGCTCACTTGATTTTATTTTGTATTCTAGACACTATAGTAGTTGTATTTAAGTTTGTGGGATGTTTATTTTATATATGTTTGAGATTTGTATTTCATATATTTGAACTGAGATTTGTATTAAAAGATTTGTATATATAAGAGATGAGTTTGTTTACTTAAATCTGTTGGTGGATTATTATTTATTTATGAGATTTATTTCCGTTGCAAAATATTTTATTTATGTTGATGTTATTAATATTGCATGCTTTTATATTTTATTGTAAAGGCTTGCTACGGGTTCCGGATTCGAAAGAATTCCCGTTCCCTAGTGCCGATCATGGCCCTTGTTTTGGGTCGTGACACAAATACATATTAATGTGAGTTTGTTCTTAATTTTGATGTTTTTGCATCAGTTATATAAAAAAAAATAAAGAAAGGAAGAAAAAAAAAGGGTTTGAAGTGTGAAAAAAAGTTGAATTAATCAAATTTGAATTCAATTTGGCCTAAAACCATTCCAATTTGCTATTTTGATTTTAAATTAAATACCTTTGCCTTATTTCAATTCTGAATATTCTACTCTTCTTCTTAAGTTACGTTTGGGGTAGTTTAAACACTTATTCCAAAATTTCTTATTTTTGTTTTGTTTGGATATTGTCTTTGTTGTTGCGTTTTCTTTGGCTCTTATAGTCAAAT
This sequence comes from Mallotus nudiflorus, assembly GCA_947683625.1. Taxonomy (NCBI): domain Eukaryota; kingdom Viridiplantae; phylum Streptophyta; class Magnoliopsida; order Malpighiales; family Euphorbiaceae; genus Mallotus; species Mallotus nudiflorus. Next base: position 15,203 of record CANTUR010000960.1, read on the forward strand.
TTGAGTTTAATTTTGCTTTGTTTGTTTTGTATTAAGCTTAATTTGATAATTAGTAACTTAAGTTCCCTAAGAACTATAAGAAAGGAATTTGAGAGGTGAAGGGCAAGTGGTGAGCTCATAAGAGGGTAAAAGCCTAATTGAGTGAAACACGAGCATTGAATGACATTCTTATAGTGTAAACACGTGAGGGAGTGTTACTTGTGAGTTTTTGTTTTCTTTTGTTTCTTTGTTTATAACATGGTAGATCTAAAGGAGGTTAAGATAGATCCTAAATAGAAGCTCTTTATAAAGACGGTGCAAGAATAAATGAGTTAATTGTTAAACAACCATCAAAAGGTTCGAGAGCAAATAGGGAGGTTAGAGCAAAGCCAAGCTACAACCACCACCAATAACACTAACAATATGACTCAAATCACATCTAGACAAGTTTGTAGACGGAGATGGCATGAGGATGATAATGAGTTTGTTAATGAGAGCATTCAAGGGTACAATAGGCAAGATAACAATCTTGGGAGCATAAAGATGAAGATACCTAATTTCCATGGCAGAAGTGATCCTGAAGCATATCTAGCATGGGAAAAGAAGGTAGATTTTATGTTTAATTGCCACAACTACTATGAGAAAAAGAAAGTGAAGCTTGTAATCGGTGCATTGATGGGCTACGCACTAGCTTGGTGGAATCAATTAGAAGTCTCAAGGAGGTATTATGGAGGAGAACCTATCCCTACATGGCAAGAGATGAAGACTATAATGCGAAAGAGGTTTATGTCAAATCATTATTATAAGGATTGGCATAATCACTTTAAAGGGCATAAACAAAGTTCAAGGAATGTTGAAGTTGTTGAAAGACATGATGAGAGAAAAGAAAAGAGAGAGTTGGGTGTTAAAACTGAGTTGAGTGAGTTAAGTGTTAAAATTGGGTTGAGTGACCAAGATGAGAAATTTAAAGCGCAATTATGCATTAAAGTAGATGATCAGTTTATTAAAGAGGATGAAAAAATTCATGTTTTGATGAATGAAGAAAGTGTGAATAATGGTTTTGAAGAGAATATAGTTGATGAAGAAATTATGGAGGTGTTAGAGCAAAATAATGCCAAAAGCCTTGATGAAATATTATAAGAAGATGAAGATAATGGCAAGTGTGTACAGCCTATCAATGAAATTAATGAGAAATTACAGATTTTTGAAAGAGATATTGAAGCTAATAAGGAGTGTTCACAAAGCTTTAAGCAATCTAGTGAACTTGTAGAAGGAACAACTAGTCAAGAAGTTGTCAAGAATGCATATTGTGATCATAAAGAGTATATAAACCATGAAGAGGGAAATATGGAAGTTTGTGGAGAAAAGAGGAAACTAGAGATTAAAAGCATTATGAAGGATAAGAAGATGGTTACTCATCATGATGATACTAACAATTCTAATCTTTCTTTTTCTAGTGTTTTGAAAGTTGTTTTACAAAGCTTTGTGCCATATGAAGATCCATTTGATGATGTTGTTGAAATGCAATACAAGGTCAACAATCCCTTTGAAGATTTCATTCCTTGCATTAAGTATGAGAAAGAGCTGCAACATTTTATTTCTTTCAAGGGAATCCATGGAGCTTTTAATTATAGTAAGAAGAACTTAAGATATTCATATTTTAAGTTTAGAAGGAAACCACAAGGATTCAACATTTACAAGTTTATAAATTCTAGTGCTGCATTTGGAGTAAGTCCTTAAGTTCAAGGAATTCTAAAGCTGCTTATGTGCATCATTGCTTAAAAGGAGAAGTACTCTACCAAGGTGTTTGTATTTGATCTTGGAGGACATCTAAATATACCAACTTTACAAGATGGGTATGATTCGAGGACAAATCATCTTTAAAAGGGAGGGAATGGTACGATCCTTAAAAGGGTAAATTTGTGAAGTCTACACATCAATAAAGTCAAGCACAAAGCTTGGACGAATTTTTGGGTTATTTTCTATTTTGGAGTCAATAAGGAAGATTCAAGAAGATTCTGCAAGATATGAGAAGATTCAAGGATATTCTAAGTGAAAGTCAATAAGTCAAAGTTAAATTCAAAGTCAACAAGTCAAAGTCAATGGTCAACATCCAACTTGACATGTGACATGACATGCTTCAAAGCTTAGTTGTCATTAGTTATTTGTTTAGTTGTCATGAGTTGTCAATTTGACTTTTCAATGCTTAGTTGTCATGAGTTGTCAATTTGACTTTTCAAAGCTTAGTTGTCATTAGTTGTCATATTTTTGAAGGGATCCTAATAAGTAAGAAAACTTATTCCTTCAAGGATTAGGATGTTTACATGCCTATATAAAGGCCATATCAATGTAGCACGAAATTAGAATAAGTTTTATCAATTAATTCTGAATTCTTGAGAGGTTAAAGTTCTTCTCTTTTGTTTTTAAAAGAACTTTTGTGAATTTATCAAGTAAAGGCTTGGTATATTCAAACATAGTTTAATTTAGACTTAAAATTGACTTTGTTAATCTTAGGTTTACATTAAACAACCTTTAATTCTTTATAATTAAGGTTCTTAAGTGCAGGTTATTTAAGGGTCTTGTTGGGAATTAAAGTTTTTTTTACTTGATTTATGAACAATCCTTGGTAAAGTTATCAAGATTGAATACGGGTTTGGTACAAGTTAACCACGTTCGTACCAATCTATTAATTTTTATGGAAATGAATTGAATTGGGTTTGAATTAATGAACCTAGTTCTAATTAATTTTAATTGAAGTGAAAAATTGGTCTAAGTCTTTTTATATTAAGAAAAGAAAAGATGTTTTAATGGACTAGACTATGTCTAAATTAATTTTAATAGCTAAAAGGTGGGTCTGAGTCTAAATTAACCTAATGAGACTAAATTGATTTTAAAGTTAATCAAAACCTAAAATCCAATTAAAAGACTATTTTAAATGGATTAATCCTAAACGTGGGCTTGGGGTCCAAAACAAATAAAAACATACAAACAAGCCCATAAATATAAAAAATACTTAAAAGATCAACAAGTAATTAAATTATTTCTTCTAAAAAACCTAATTTGATTTCATGCAACCTAAAAATTAATCTATTATCATCATTGATTTTATTAACATTTACCAAATGAACCTAATTACTAATTAATTTTAATGATAGAAAATTAAAAATATTATTATTCTCACTATTGGGGCTATTACAATTCTTACGCATAGAGAATTAAAAAAACTAATTAAATACATAGCCCAATAAACCAAATAAAAAAAATAGAATAATAAAAAAATAAGAACCCTAACATTTACGTGAAAATCTTAATAAGATTAAATTCATGGCATTCCATGAATCTTTAAATTCTCACTAATTCAATCACAGCTCTCATCAGAGCCATAAAACATAAAAAACAAACAACAAAGAGAAATCAGTAAATAATCAACAATAAAAATATAATAAAATCAAAATCAAATATGAAAAATAAAAAAGCAAAGGGTGGAAGAGAATAATTTATGGATGCAATGTTGTTTATTGCTCCTTAGAAGAAGGATTTACTGTTGAAAATTGATATCTTAATTGATTTTGCCTTCAGGACTAGAAAACTGTCTATTCAAAACCAAAATTACGTTCTTTGTAAAAGCTTTTAACTCTCTATATTTTTCAAAACCCTATTTTTATATTCTGTAAAAAGCTTTTTTTTTTCTCTTTGCCTTTTTCTTTTTTAAAATAGTCTCTTTTTTCTTTTTTTTTCAGCTATCCTTTTTTTGGAAACTCAACATCGTTCATTCTTTTAAATTCAAATCCACTTCTCTAGCTTATTCATGATAAGATTATTATTTTTGATAATTTTTTTGATTTAATCCAAAACAAAGATAAAAATATTATACACGGAGAAAACACAAGTTTAACAAGATAATAAATGGGTTAAAATTTATTTATTTATATTATTTTTTAACAAATCATAAATTAAATAAATGGATTTTTTAAAAATAAAATAAAAAACACCGCCGATCAGAATTATGGAAATCCAATCGGATTTCTATATTTTCGATCGAAAATCTATGAAATAAAAAAACACCACCAATCAGAATTATGAAAATTCAATCGAATTTCTGTATTTCAGATCGAAAATCTGTAATTTCGATATGAATTATAGATTTCTTATTAGAATTATAGAATTCCGATTGGTTTTCTGTAAAATCGATCAACCTTTTTTTTAACTTTTAATTACAAAAAGGCCTCTAAAGGAAATTCAACTTTGCAATTAAATCCCCATAAAATATGTTGCAATTTAGTCCTTAAAACTCACAATTTTAGTCCTAAAAATCCAAAATCAATGTTTAAAGATCAATTTTGATCAAATTTTTATCATAGGAGTCCTTTGTCGCATTCATACGCAGCTATCCCGAAATTGGGTGCTTACAATCATGATGATGAATTTATAGACATGACAACAACCGGAACCGAAGGAACTTTAACTTTTAGTATTGGTAGCTACTAAATTAATAATGTAAAGGGGTATCAAATATTTTTTTCAAAGGTAAAAGAATTACATTGGCTTTAATTCCTCTAAACTCCAAGATGACACATAGGCAACTTAATTTCTTGTAAGAAAATTAAGTTCAAATCCTTTAATTTTTTCTATTATTTTTATTGTTAATTTTAATTTATTTATTATTTAAAATTTATTCACTTCAATTTTTAACTATATTAGTGTTTTTTACTTAATTTAAATTATTTTAAAAATTATTACAATATTTTAGATTATGTAACTATAATTATAAAATTTTAAAGATAATAAAAATTTTAGAATTGAAATTCAATTCAGAATTGCAACCAGCCTTGAACTGCCCAAGGTACGGTTCCAGTCCAGTTCTATAAACCATGGCATCAAAACTGATCAATTCCGAATCATGGCTAGGTCTACGTCTAGGTAAGGTCCAATTTAAGATGAAAATGGACAATAAAGTTCCAAATGAAAAGAAAAAAAATATTAAGGTCCAATCTAGTCTTCAGCCCAAAGTACAGGGTCCAATTTAAACCTTTTGCCTATATGAATATAAATAAATAGTAGCAAACTTAATTATATATTTTCATTGTATTATTAAATAGTATATATTAAGTAGCATATGTACAATAATATATGCTAAAACTGAATATGTTTTATATTTAAAATGATGTAAACCAAATAAGCACCAACCACGTTGATAAGCACGATTATCTACTCAAGTATGATCGTCCAATGACATGAGCTTGCATGAAGAAATTCAAGGATGCTTTAGGAGTGTTCATGAAGTAAGAGGTGAAGCTTGAGTTAATTGATCAAAGCACAAGTGTAAATGGAGTTCAATTGAGTGAATTTGGAGAAAGTTTAACATAAGGGCAAAGTCATCCTTTTTGCACAGTGAAGAGTTCATGTCAAACTCTTAAAGTGGAGTGATTTGCATTCAAAGTACATAAAATGCAATTTTGAAGATTTTGGAAGGTTCTGGAAGATGCTAAGAGAATTTACAAGAATCAAGAATATTCTCTACAAATTTACTCATTTAAAGACTTAGTTAAATTTTGCTTAGTTATCATGAGTTGTCAATTTGACTTTTCAAAGCTTAGTTGTCATGAGTTGTCAATTTGACTTTTCAAAGCCTAATTGTCATATTTTTTAAGGGATCCTATTTAGTGAAGGATTTTCCTTTATAGGAGTCTTTAGGAATAAGTAAAAAAATCTATTCCTTTAAGGATTAGGATGTGTACACGTCTATATAAACGCCATAGCAATGTAGCATGAATTTTAATGAAGTTTTATCAATTAAATTTCAATTCTTGTGAGGTTAAAGTCCTTTTCTTTTGTTCTTAAAAGAACTTAGAGAATTTATCAAGTGAAGACTTGGTGCATTCAAATCTAGTTTAATTTAAACTTAAAATTGACTTTGTTATTCTTAGGTTTATATTAAACAACCTTTAATTCTTTATAATTAAGGTGCTTAAGTTCATGTTATTTAAGGGTCTTGTTGGGGATTATAATTTCTTTTTATTTGATTTATGAACGATCCTTTGTAAAGTTATCAAGATTAAATACAGGTTTGATATAAGTTAACCATGTTCGTATCATAAAATATAACAAATAAATTACTAACAAATTATTGTTGTTGTTGTTGTTGTTATTATTGTCATTGTCATTGTCATTATTATTATTATTATTATTATTATTATTATTATTTAATTGACAAGTAAAAATATGAAATGTCTATTATATTACAATTCAAACTTAAAATATGAAGATAAGAAAATTCACAATACATAGTGTCACGACCTAAAACAGGGGGCCATGACCAGCGCTATGGAACGGGAATTCTTTCGAATCTGGAACCCGTAGCAAGCCTTAAAAATAAAATAAAAGCATACAATAATAATAAAATAGATAAAATATCTTACAGCAGAAATTAAAATCTCATAAGTAATAATATAACTCATCCATTGATTTAATAACACAAATCCATCTCATATATATAAAATCTTTCAATACAATTTTCTCGGTTCAAACTTTTTAAAATTTAAATCTCACACATATATAGTACATACAACTCATAAAAATAACTACTGCAGTGTCTAGAATACAAAATAAACTGAAGTAACCAGTTTACAAAATAAGGCCGGGGCGAAAGAAATCCGGTGTAAAGGTCTACTACTAAGGTCTAAGGACGAAGACTCTCCTGAAAAATAAATCAACAGAGGGGAGTCAGACCTTACTGAGTGAACTATTATAATATACATACATGCATAACTAAATGACAAATGCAAACACTCAATAGTATATATAATAAATATATATACAGGCAAATACACACAGATGCAGCAAAAATCATTTTATATATATAACACTGAAAAATATCCATTTATAAAGGATCAAATAGAACCCTAAATGATCGCAACCTCAAATAGTGTTAGACAACACTCTAGCCATTCAGGCTCACTTATTCCAAATAAATTCACTTGTTCCATTTGGACAGTAGACTGGCTCTGAGACACTAAGTCAACCGAGCTCCAGCAGTCTGACTATCAATGTGATTGGCCCCGAGACACTTGGTCAACTGAGCTCCAGCAATCACACTCTCAAATCACATCACACATTAATCCAATCAATCCATTCAATATCCACAAATGGGTTAGTAATTTAACCTACAGTCTATCATCGTACCGGTACGTACTCGGTCCTAGTACTGCCCACTAGGTAGCACGTTCTATTGATATCTTTCATTTAAAAATAAACCCATACATTCATCAAATAAATGATGTATGACATTAATTAAAATAACAATATAAACCATATATATACTAGAAATATACCAAAAATAAACCAAGTATATTTCGAGTATATATATGTCAAAAAAATTCAGTTCAATTATAAAATAAACCAAGTATATATATATATATATATGCATGTATATGTATATATAGATTAATATGAAAATATAATCATGCATGGAATCATGCAATTTAATAAAATGGACTAACATAAATAAATAAATATTTATTTAGGTTTTATTTTCTCAAAAATGAAATTCTTAGGAAAATTTTACGTAGGAAACTTAAAATAATTAAAAATAACTTTAATAATTATCAAATTAATTAAATAGTCAAATATATTTATTAAAATTATTAACACTGCATATCCCGATGCAGTTTAAAAATATTTAAAATATCGGGTTACGACACATAGTTTCAAATAACTCGTTTCATAAATAAGAATGTGAAATGTTCATTTAAACTTAAAATATAAGAAATAAGAGAATTATTATTATTATTATTATTATTATTATTATTATTATTATTATTATTACTATTATGTCACGACCCAAATTAGGGGCCATGACCAATGCTATGGAATGAGAATTCTTTTAAATTTGAAACCCGTAGCAAGCCTAAAAAATAAAAACATGCAATAAATAAAATAAATAAATAAATAAATATGCATGAAAATTTAAATATCAAATGCATATGATAAAATAATCTTCTCATATCATAAAATAAAATATTTTAATACACTATTTAGAGAATAGCCTCTGAATTAAAATCACAACTAGTAAATATAAATACAACCCACAATTGATACAAAGACAATTACTGCAGTTTCTAGAGTATAATATAAAACTAGGTAGATGATTTACATAATAAAGTCGAGGTGAAAGAAATCCAGTGGATAAGTTTACTGCTGAGGTCTGAAGAAAAAGACTCTCCTGTAAAAATATCAACAGAGGGGAGTTAGACCTCACTGAGTGAATTGTTATAATATATATACACACATCTCCTATATGACAAATGCAATCAATCATATGTATATAATAAATATATATATGCAAGCAATTCACATAAATGTTGAAAATCACTTTATTTCATGATACTGACAAATATAAATTTTGAAGGATCAAATAGAACCCTAAATGATTGTAACCTCAATTAACAATAGTAATCACTCTAGTCATATTGGCTCACTTAATTCCAAATAAATTCACTTAATCCATCTAGACAGTAGACTGGCCCCGAGACACTAAGTCGACTGAGCTCCAGCAGTCTGACTATCAGTGTGATTGGCCCCGAGACACTAGGTCAACCGAGCTCCAGCAATCATATCTTCAATCACATAAATCTCAATCATATTAATCATGTCATATTTCCTCAAATAAGTTAGTAATTTAACCCTATGATCTATCACACCGGTACGTACTCGGTTCTAGTGCTGCCCACTAGGTAGCATGTTTTATCGATATCCTTCATTTTAAAAATAAACCATTCAATCGAAAATAAATAATTGTAAAATGACATTCAAAATGATAGAAATTACCATATGTATACCAGAAATATATCTAAAATAAACTAAGTATATTTCAAGTATATATATGTCAGATAAGTTCAAATCAATCATACAATATACTAAAATAAACCATTAATACACTAAAACATGCTAAGTATATTTATTGAAGATAAAACATGCATTTATTTAGAAATATATTAAAAGTATACTAAAAATATACCTAAAGTATAGTAATCATTTATTAAAGCAATTTATGAGTAAATTCAATTAAAACATGTATTTCTAAAACATGCAACCTAAATGCAATGTATATATAGAATAACAACTCATAGGTGTGCGTTTCTCGAGACTGGTCTGACAGGCCTCGGTCTCGGTGCAGCTAAACAAATAAAATGATCACAAAAATCAAAATAAATCTAACTTAACTTCTAGAGACTCGATCTAGGATTACTAAACACAGATAGACACAGAATTGACCCGATGTCACATTTTACGAGAATTCTACCGAAAATTCTGCAGAACCTCCTCTGTAAAATGGACATCTCTCTACTAAAAATTAGAGCCAGTCCTACAAGAAAAATACACTTCTAAACTAGAATTCACACAAATCCTCGGTTGGGATCCCGAACTACAAAATTCCCCAATCGAGGTCCACAATTCACCAAAATTCAAATAATTCAATAAATATACTAAAAATCAATAATTGCCATAAAATATTCTCAAAATATCAAAATATAACATATTTAACATTAAAATACCAAAAATAATTATTTCCTCAATAATTATGTAAAAATCCCGAAACAATAATAAAATATTATTAAAATCCAATTTTCTTGATAATTTAATATAATTTAATAAAAATTCACTTTACTAATCCAAATAACTTAATTAGTCTAAATACATATTAAAAATTACTAAAAATCCATTTTAATACCAAAATAGTATATAATATATTATTTGAAAACAATTTTCGAAAATTAGTTTCTAATTAGTTGAAAATAGTAAATAATTTGTAAAAAAATCATTTTTGTATCTCAAATAATATTAAAACCAATTAAACATAATAGGTAACTAAAATTATTACAAAATTACACAATTAACCCTAATATTCAAAAATACACATAATATACTAATACTACTCAAAAAGTCAATAAAAATTATATAAATACGTAAAAATTATTTTCTTAACATATATCTCATTATTATCAACAAAAACATATAATTAACCAATAATTTCTACGAAAATATATATTTAATCTAATTTTTCAAAATTGACATAAACTAAAAATAATTATAAAAATTACATAAAAATCACCAAAATTATAAACTCAACTCTAAAATTAATAAAAATTAATAATAACACCAAAAATCACAAATTTATAATTTTAATAATTAATTTATGAAAATTAATAAAATAATAAAAAAATATTCAAAAATTCACAAAAATCAAAATAAATTCCAAAAATCACACAAAAATTCATAGAGGTAGTTTAAGCTACTAAAATCAACATTTATAAAGGGATTTTGTGTGAATCGAACAATATCAAGCTAAAAAAAATTCAAAACCCTAGGACTCACAAACTAAAAATCCAATAAAACTTAAGAAAATGGAAGATTAAGCTCAAACTGAGCTTAGATTAATGCTAACGAGCGTGAGAGGAAGAGCACAAGACTGGAATTAAGAAGAATGGTGGTCGAATGTGGGTGGAACGACACCGAAAGCCACTGTCGACTCTGTTGCTACTTCTGCTCGTCGACGCTGCCGGAGAAGATAGAGGAGGCGGCAGAATGAGTGGAGGTAGCTGGACAGTGGTAAGGCACACTGATGGTGAAAAGAACGGATAGCGAGGGGAGGGGAAGGGAGAAACACAGTGTATTTTGCGTGAAATTTTATGTTTCTGTGTATATATGTATATATGTTTACTTGATTATGTGATAATATGTATATATTATAGTATAATATTATAAGATAAAGTATTATTATTAAAATAATATGGTCAAACTTATGTATAGTCAACATATATGTATATATACACTCTATATACATATAAAATACACATACCTAACATTATATATATACACATATAAATAATATAAACCCTAATTATTATAATATATAATTATAATACCTAAAATAACAATACAAATAAATAAATAATTTATTAACTAAATAAATAGAGAAATTTGATAGAACAATAATAGAAATAATAATATTATAACAGTCATGCAAATTAATCGACCAAATTAATAGATTTACGTAGGAAAATTTATTTAAACATAACATAATAATAATCAATCATAAAATAGTAAAATAATTAATTTTAACTTTTAAATTTTTATTAACACTGCATATCTCATTTTAAAATAAAATAATTTAAAAATATGAGTCATTACATATTATTACTATTACTATTATTATTGTTATTGTTATTGTTATTGTTATTGTTATTGTTATTGTTATTGTTATTGTTATTGTTATTGTTATTGTTATTGTTATTGTTATTGTTATTGTTATTGTTATTATTATTATTGTTATTATTATTGTTGTTGTTGTTGTTGTTATTATTATTATTATTATTATTATTATTATTATTATTATTATTGTTATTGTTGTTGTTGTTGTTGTTGTTGTTGTTATTGTTGTTGCTATTGTTATTGTTATTGTTATTGTTGTTGTTGTTGTTATTATTATTATTATTATTATTATTATTATTATTATTATTATTATTATTATCCACAGTAAGTAAAATTGTAAAATGCCCATTATATTTCAATTTAAACTAGAAATATGAAAATAAGAAAATTAGCATTACATTATTATTATTATAACCTGTTGAACATTTGCATGATTAACTAAATCACCATTATACTTTGACTTTAACAAACAATTATGTACTAATGATTTTTGTTTAAGTGATTGAAGTGTAAATTAGAATTTAAAAGACTACAAATGGAGGATTAACAAATCAACTTTGAGACATAAAAATAAAGCTTAAAAAGTTCCTCATGTATACATCTCCAAGCATGGCAACAACTCAAGATGCAAGAGAACCTTAAGTGCTTAAAAAGGGTCAAGTCTTCTTATGGTCAATGACTGGTCAAAGGCTACTTACCATCCTAAGGAGACCAGGATTGTTCAGACACAAGTTGAGCCTCTCGAGCTTGAAGAACCTGCACTGCTCATGATCTCCTGCTTAAGATTATGAGACTGCTGCTCACGATCGTGAGCATGCACTGACGAACCTGAGGTAGTCTTGACACAAGCTTCAATAGCTCTTACAACTCACTGTAAAAAGTTAAATTCTCATTTAATGAAGATGAAGAAGGTTGGGGATGAATTAAATGATCGTCAACATTTATTTTTTACTCAATCAATATATACAAGTTCAAAAACTTCATTTAACAAGTTTTGACATATTAGTTAAGCATTGAATACTTTGAACTTCTCATTGAGCTACCCATTCTCTCAAATTCTCTTTGTAAAAATTAAGTGTGCCTTGTGTGTTAGTATAGCTCTCTTCTTCTTCTATTTCTTAGGTTAAAAAAGGGAAGTGAGAAGTTATTACTAAGTGATAAAAAAGTAAAGTGTAAGCCTTAAACACTTAAAGCTATTGTTATGGTTAGAGCTTAGCCTAGAAAAGCTCATTGTATTGGAAGGGTTAGAGTTAAGCCTTAAAACTCTTGCAAACACATTCTTAAATAATATATTGGTATAGGTGTTTAAAATCCTAACATGGAAATAAGTTAGGTGGAGACATAAATTCAATTTGTGAATCAAACTCTTTAAATCCTTAAGTTCTTGAGTATCCTTTTAGCCTCTCTTCATAAATTCTTCTTAATCTCACTATTAAACTCTTAACTATTATAAAATTCTTATTTGCCCTATTCACCCCCCTCCCCCTCTCTAGGGCCTCTTTTAATTGGTATTATAGTTTAACTTATTGGAACTTCATTGTAAGAAGTTAAGATCATGAGAAGCGTGTAGTAGAATTTATATGGCTATTAATATTATTATTTTATTATTATTATTACTATTGCTATTATTATTATTATTGTTATCATTATTATTATTATTATTTTATATATATATATATATATGGGAAGGAAGTCTCTACAACGGGGAAAAGAAGAAACAACAGGAATGAAGCAGTTTTAGGTGGTAAATTTTTTTTGGTACTTGATCTTTTCTTCTCTTCCATTAACCACCCAAACGACAATCGATTGACTCCAAATTTGAACCATCTCACCCTCTTCTTCAGTAGCTTTTATTTTACAAAAACTAGCCTAGAAAAGCCCAATTTTGGCCAAGAATAGTCAGTATAATTTCCATAATTTCTCACTATTTTGGCAACTTTCAGCATCTAGGATTGCTTCCATTGTGTTCCTCTTGTTACCGAGAGCCCATAGCCACCAACCACGTATCTATGAATTTTTAGGTAATTTCTCTGTAATTTTGTTACATATGAATTCTATGCATATTTTGGTGCATTTGAGGCTTTAGATTTGTTTCACTATTATTATAAACACATAGGTATATTCGGTTTTATCAAGTGATACTTTTCTGGTGAGAAATCTGTTGGGTCCCACCTGAATTCTATGAGTAAACAGTACTGACCCAAGAAAAATTTATAAAACTATTTTTAATAAATAGTATAAATTATAACGATCACTTTCCATAAATAGAGTTTAGTATAATTCTTTAAGGATTTTAAGAAATAAATCTCACAAAAGTTGCGGTGGAAATTATTTAATTTACATTCAAATTAGTTAAATTGTCAGAGATAATCCTTAAGCCTCAAAATTTATCATTTGGGGTGTTCCTAAGTTAATTTCTATCATTCCATCATTTTTATAAAATTTTAGGAGTTATTAGCAATTTATTTGATAATTATTCATTATATATATATTGTTTATAGAGTATATCGGAGTGGAGACATCGGGTAATAGGCAAACGAGGACATATCAGCCTACTCACTCCACTTATAAGTTAATATGTTGAAATGTGCATTAGATTTGCATATAAAAGTATAGGCTGGTTAATTATATTCAAAAAGTTTTTTTAATAAAAGAATTTATATTCTTAATATTTGAAATATTCATATTTTTTATTTAATATTTAAAAATGCTTATTATATTTAATTATTATTATCGATGTTATCTTGCCATAATTCTTATTAATAAGATTATTAATGTTAATGATATTATAGATTATAAAAATAAAGTACCTTATTTCCCATATTGATTTTCCTAAGAATTTATTATGTTTTTATATATAAAAATAATTTTTGGAAAAGATTGGTAGAACGGGCTACCTGATGGGTGTCATCAAGACCGTGTGCACACAAGTAATGATTTTAGAGTCGGGCCCTTATAGAGATTTTAATTATGAAGCTTGATTGATGCAAAGCTCTTGAGTGATGTGTATAAATTATGGGTAGTTATTATTGGGACCGATGGCTCAATTGATGCTTAGCTATCAAGAACCGCTAGTAAATATTGGAATACGGGATTAACTATGACTAGTAGCTCGGTGGAAGTTTAGCTCCCAAGAATCGACAGTCTTTGGATATATAAGTGAGCCTAATGGCTTATAGATTTGTGGTTTAGGGTTCTACCACTATTTTCCTTTTAAGTTATCTATTAATGATGTTTTAGTTATTTTATCCCTTTTTATTATACATTTGTGTAATTATTAGTATTTAGAAATTATGTTGTTAATAAAGTTATTTAATGAATATATATATATATATATATATATATATATATTCTTGTTTTAAAAAGATTTATAATTGATCATATGTATATATGTATATATAGTACTTGATAAACTAATGATTTCTTTATATTCAATTTTATAGTAAATATTTGAGATAAACGTTTAAATAAAAGAAGGATTTTAAACTGATATACATTTCTTTATATTAGCTTACTTAGTGAGGTCTGACTCCCCTCAACTATTTTTCTAGGAACTTGAGAATCTACAAGTAGTTCGTCTTCTCTACGTTGGGCTCATTCTTCACCGGTTGGGTTGTGTAGGTTAACTTAATACTATTTATATTAATGTGTCATAGATTTAGTAATCAAGACACCATAATAGATTTGAATATTTATGGTTGTTGTTATAATTGTGTTGTGTTGAGATGTTGGTGATTATGGTGATAATTGGAGGTTATGGTCATGATTATATATTTGGGAGTGTTTTTGCATTTTTACATGTTTTGGTTTTGTCCCAATATAGGAGAAACTTTATCAAATTTTCTTTAGAATTTTAAGTTAATGGTTTTAAGTAAAAATTTTCCTTAAGCATACTATAGGTTTTGGAAGCTTTATGCTTTCCCATTCCCTAGTGTTGATTATGTGCCTTTAGGGTTCAGGTCGTGATAGAGTGAAACCATATACTTTTCTTCTTTAAAACCTTTCTTTGATGGTGTATATTACCCACATTGGAAATTCAAAATGTAGCTTTATCTTGATTATGATCCTATTAGGTTATGGAATGTGATTTTAGATGGTTGGGAAGCTCTAAAAGCTAAAGTTAACAATGTTGTATTCCTCATTGATAGAAGTCAATGGACTCAAAAGCAAAAAGATGAGAATCATAAGAACCAGAAAGCCATGACTATTTTACTAGAATCAATATCCAGAGATGAAAGAGGCAAGGGTCAAAATTATCAATCCATAAAAGAGATATGGAAAACTCTTAAAAATCATTATGAAGGAAAAGTGTAAATGAGGAGTAAGAAGGTTTAACTATATCTATGACTATGAACTCATCAAAATGAAACCATAAGAATCAATCACCGAAATGACCAACCATCTTAATGCTCTTCTCATAACTCTAAAGAAGTTAGGAAAACACTACTTAGAGGAGGAGATTAACATTAAAATTCTAAGAATCCTACCTAAGAAGGATTAAGAATCAAGGTTAAACTCTATTGAGGAAGCTCATGATCTATCCAAGCTTTCTACCAACATTCTAATTGGAAAGTTGTTGACTTATGAGCTCACTTTAAAGTAAAGGGAGGATAAAAAAGAAGAGAAAGATGATAAAAAGAAAGATATTATTTTAAAAGCTTCTCAAGATGCAAACGATAATGAAAGCCTTATTGACTCTAGTGAGGAGGATGATGAAATTACAATGATCACTAAAAGCTTTAAGAAACTATTGGGAAGAAAGATATTTTTAAGGCAAAGGGATAATAAGAAGAATGAAGAAAGAAGAACAAGGAAATTACTTGCTGTGAATGCAAGAAACTAGGACACATAAAAAATGAGTGCCCTAAGTTAAAATTCAAGAGCAAGAGAGCAAATGATAAAAAGAAAGCATTCAAAGCTACTTAGGATGACTCCTCTTATTCAAAAAAGGAATAGGAGTAACAAGAAGTTGTCAATCTTTATTTTATGGCACTTGAGGACAATTATGAGGTACCTTCTACTTTTTATTCTTCATATAATGAATATAATTGCTTAAGCCATGATTGTGATGATGATAATGATAATGATAATGAGAGCTCTATTATAAGCAAGCTTATGCCTAAGTGCAAAAATCTTTTTTCAAAGAAGAAACGCTATAAGCAAGAGCTTTTAAAAATGTCTAAAGATTTTAAAAATTTTAAAAATGAATTCGTAAAAGTTTCTTTATCAAGTGAATAAATTTTAAATGATTTAAAGAACTCATTTCTTTTGAAAAATGAGCTTGAGAAAGCTAAACATGAAAATGAGAAACTTTCACATGAAAATTTGGATTTAAAATCCTTAATTTCAAAATTCAAAAAGGGAAGGGACACTTTAAATAATCTTTTAGATTCACAAAGATTTTATGGAAACATATATGGCTTGGGTTACTTTAATGGAGCATCATTCTCATCATTAGCTCAAACAATATTTGTTAAAGCTAAAGATCATTATTATTCCTCTTCATCTAATGTGAGTAATAAGGCTTAAGTCATTAACACTATAAAGCCTAAATTACCTAGAGCTAATAAAGAGTCAAAAAGGACTCATTCTTATAAAGCTTATAGGTCCAAGACTCATGTCAGACTCATGTCAAGGGACCTTAACCTAGATGTGCTTACATATACACTTGAAATAACACTTCAAAGCATACTTCATAATTCTACAACACTCAAAGTTATAGTTGCATGTCTCATACACACTCTACACTTTATAAGCAATCTAGAATGTATGCTCAAAACTTTCATGCACAATTTAGAATATATAGAACTCATAAGAAAAAATGTAGTACACTAATATGAAATATCATTATTCACCTAGATGAAATAGATTTGCTCATGTTAGATGCTTCTATTACATGACCCAAGGTCACACTAACAATGTATGCTTTTATAAAAGGTTGCACTTGGAATTATTACGCTTGGATTACTTTGAGACTAACCAATCTAGACCAATTAAGGTTTGGGTTCAAAAGAATGTTTAAACTTCTTAAATGTAGGTGTGCCTTGAGTCCACTAAAAAGAATAGTTAGTGGTATCTTGATAGTGGATGCTCAAGGCACATAAGGGGAGACAAAGACCATTTCACCTCCCTTGAAGCAAAAAAAGGAGGTAATATGACATTTGAAGATGATACTAAAGGGAAGATTATTGAAATTAGCAACATAGATAATCCTCAAACCTTTTTTATTCATCATGTACTTTTGATTGATGGTTTGAAACACAATTTGCTTAGTATTAGTCAATTATGTGACATGGGGAATAAAGTCACCTTTTCCTAAAAATTTACTTTATTAGTAGTCTTGATGATGACAAAGTGATTTTTAGTAATGAAAGATTAGGTAATATGTATTTTATTAACTTAAACAAGGTAGATAACAAAGAACTTCAGTGTTCAATATCTATTTCCCATGATACATGGACTTGGCATAGAACATTAGGACATGCTAATTTTGAACTTCTTGATGATCATAGTAAATGTGAACTTGTGGATGGTTAACCTAAACTCAAGTTCACTAAAAATAAGATTTATGATGCTTGCCAAAAGGGAAAACAAATTAAGTCATCATTAAAGCTAAAAAATAAGTGTATACTTCTAGACCTTTAAAATTAATTCACATGGATCAGTTTTGTCCTACTAAGGTGGCTAGCTTAGGTGGAATGCATTATGCATTTATGCTTGTTAATGACTTCTCTATATTTACTTAAGTTAGTCTCTTAGCTCATAAAAATGATGCTTTTAAAGTTTTTCAAAGTTTTACAAAAAAGTTAAAAAAGAAAAAGGTTTTTGCATTTCCTCTATAAAAGCAATCATGGAATTGAATGAATCTTTAAAAAATTATTGTGAAAAAAATGGTATCTTTCACAACTATTCCTCTTTAAAAACTTTTAATAACATGGGGTAGTTGAGAGCAAGAATAGGACTTTAGTTGAGATGGATAAAACTATGCGCCATGAATATAGCTTGCCACTATATTTTTTGGCAGAAGTCATCAATACCATTTGCTACAATTCAAATAGAGTTTTCATCAGACCTATTTTAAATAAAACTTCTTATAAGCTTTAGAATAATAGAAAACCCAAGATTTCATGTATAAGAGTATTTGGATGCAAATGCTTCATATTGAACACCATGGATAGCCTTGAGAAATTTGACTATAAAGCCAAAAAAGGAACATTTTTAGGGTATTCCACCTCTAACAAAGCTTATAGAGTCTTTAATAAGATAATACTAGTGGTAAAAGAGTCCATGCATTTAGTATTTGATGAATCTTACCCTCTTGATCCGAGAAAGGATATTTCTTGTGTTGATGATATTGTAAATGACTTTTTGGAGATGAACCTTCAAGAAAAAAATGTTAATAAGCCCATTGGCAATTCAAGAAGGATCAACCTAAATAGCTCATCATAGGTGACACATCTAAAAGCATAACCACTAGTTTTTCTAATGCAAGAAAAACTCAATCGATTTGAAAGGAATAAGGTTTGGAACATAGTTCTAAGACCTAAGTACTATCCCATTATTAGTACTAAATGGGTGTATAGAAGTAAGCTAAATTAATAAGGAATCATTATTAAAAATAACGCTAGGTTAGTGGCCAAATATTATAATCAATAAGAAGATATTGATTATGACGAAACTTTTGCCCTGGTTGCAAGGTTGAAGGGCATCAAAATGCTACTTGCATATGCATTATACATGAATTTTAAACTTTTTCAAATGGATGTTAAAGTGCATTTTTAAATGGTTTTATTCAAAAATAAGTGTAGGTTAAACAAACTCCAAGATTTGCAATTTTAAATTTCTAAATTATTTATTCAAATTCATCAAAGCATTATATAGATTAAAGCAAGTTCCTAGACCTTAGTATAATAGATTAAGTACCATTATAATATAGAAAGGATTTTTTAAAGGAAAGCTTGGCACAAATCTCTTTATCAAATGATCTAATAATGATTTCTTTATTGTAGAAATCTATGTAGATGACATTATATTTGTTTCTACTAATTATTACTTGTGTAAAGAGTTTTCTATGTTAATACGAGGGGAATTTGAGATGAGCATGATAGTGAGCTCAAGTTCTTCCTTGGACTTTAAATCAAATAATGTAAGTATGGAATTTTCATCAACCAATCAAAGTATATAATATATATTCTCAAAATATTTGGTATATAAGGAGCTAAAGCTAGCAAGACAACTATGACCATCACTACCAAACTCACTAAGGATGAGAATGGGAAACTAATTGATGAAAAAAGTTGTAGAGGTATGATCGAATCCCTTCTTTATTTAATTACAAGTAGAATGGACATAATGTTTGCTACATACTTATGTGCTAGGTTTTAATCTAGTCCAAAAGAGTCTCATTTGAATGTTGCTAAAAGAATTATTAAGTACCTAGTTGGAACCTTACATGTAGGACTTTGGTACCCTAGGAGTCCCTCATTTAATTTGATTAGAGCTTGCTAATTTTTAGGAAATTATTTAGTTTTATGGTTTACCAAAAATAAGTCTTAATGGCCTTGTCCACCACCAAAGCTAAATATGTGGTAGTAAGTTATGGTTACTTACAAGTATTGTGGCAAAAACAACAACTAATAAATGCATTGATATTTATCACATTCCAATTAAATATGAAAATACAAGTGCTATAAACTTTAGCAAGAACCCCATTCAACATTTAAGAACCAAGCACATAGATATTAGGTATCATTTCATGCATGATCATATGCAAAATGGTGACATTATCCTTGAATTTGTGGACACTAATCGTTAATTAGCTGATATATTCACCAACCCTTAAAATGAGGAAAGGTTGAATTACATAAAATATAAATTAGGCATATTGAATGGTGCTAGCTTAGTTTAATGCACTTCTAAGTACCTTTATGCACTCACTTCTTTACAAACATCATATAATTAAGTGCCTATATTTATTATGTGCTTCTCTAATCATTTATTGCATCTTTTCAACCTTAACTATGTTTATTTTGTTTGCATGCACTCTCATATGTTGAATGTTAGTGATAATGAATAAATGTTTTTAAATTTGATTTCATAAGGGCATGATAATAATTTATTTATTGATGGTATTTATGATGCTTATCATTTACTTAATCTCTTTTAGTTATCCATAAATTGCATATATGCAATTTTTTTAATTATGTTGCCTATATATGATTTTTGCTAATTAATATTTAATTATTAAAATTAATTATTTAAAATTAGCAAAAATAAAATTGTCCCCAAAATTTCACATTTGCATGATCAACTTTGTTTAAATGTGGTCTAGCAAATTAATTTTAGTTTGCTTCTAAATGCTTTTTCAATTTCTATTAATTTAGTCAGTAGGGACTAAATTGTCATATTTTTAGGACCCAATTGAACTTTTTTCAAAAGTTTAGGGGTCACGAGGCAATACGATAATGATCGTTGCTTTTAAAGGCATCGATTTGTGACACTTATTTGAGTTGGACTCTATAACCCTCACAATATTGCTACTCACGATCATGAGGAGCACTTTGGCAGGTTAAATGTGACTAATTTTACACTCTTTTTAAAGAGTAATGACTCTTCATCTCCTATTACATCCACAGAATCACCCCTTTTGATTTTTACCCTATCCAAGGGTGTTTATGGCTAAAATTCTTTATAAAAAACTCTTATTTTTTTTATTATCTTTCACCATTCCTTTATTTATCTCCTTCTCACAACTCTTAGTTCTCTTATTAGTTATATCACCTACATCTCACTTATTTCTCTTTACATCACTTTCCTTTCCTCTTTTCCTTTTCCCTTTTCTTTTATTCACTAATGGCCCCAAAAAGAGCACTAGACAAGAGCCTCCTCCATCCTCTTCTTCTATACCTAGGAGAGCACTTAAACAGCAAATTAAAAAAACTACTCCCATCTTTTTCACTCAAGCATAAATTCATGCTAAAACTCACTATTTTTCTCAAAGGTCCCTCATTCCCTTAAGGTTTATGTCTAAAGTGGCCTTTAAAGAATTAGGATGCTTTGATGAAGCTGAGGTGCTTCTTAAAAAATTTGGTCTCTAAAATCTCACTTTTGACATTCTTCCTACTTACCCTTAACTTATAGTTGAATTTCTTTCCACATTTTATCTTAGAACTCACCATGTTAATAACCAAAATTCTTTTAATAACATGAGGTTTAGGTTGGGGGTAGAGATAGGTTTCTCACTACTTAAGATTTTGATAACATCTTTGGCTTTACTCAAAAGGGGTCTCCATCAAACAAATAATCTTTGGTCCACTCATAACTTTTGGGTTCGAAATTACAAACCTTCATTAATTGCATTTCAAGTAGGTGTCACCAAGTCTTCTTCCCTCTCTTCTGAGGTTCTTTGGTACATCCAAAGATTCCTTGCTTACCATGTTAATGCTAGGGGTCAAACTCATAAAGCAATATCTTTTGATTACCTTTTTCTTCTTCATTGTATGGTAGATAGAATTCAAGTTAAACTTGGAAGGTTATTTCAATGGCACTTTTGGCTTCTTAGTGATAGTGCATCTGACAATCTATATATTAGAGCCTTCATTACTAAGATTGCCCATCATTTTAAAATCAATATAAATGACTTTAACTTTTTTCCTTCTATCCTTTTTACATTAACTTCATAAAAAATTTAAAGCAATTTAAGAGAGTAAAAAATCTATGGCTTTGGAAGGATAAAGAAGTGGCTCCATTCGATTAAGAACTTGAGAAGTGGCTCCATTCGATTAAGAACTTGAGAAGTGGCTCCATTTAATTAAGAACTTGAACAAGTCTTTAATGAAATTGACCATTTTCATGATCCAAATGCCCAAGACACTCAAGATCCTTCCTCCATGCATCCTCAAAGAAAATGTGCAAGGGTTAATAAAGGCTCTTCAATGAGTGCACAAGTGCAAGATGATGAACCGACTTGGGTTGGGCATTTCTTTGATTGGACATCCTTGGTTGAGGCAAAATTCAATAACTAGTTTGACAATATAGATATATTAGTGATATGCCCTAGGCTAATTATGTAATGGTCATACTTTTACATTGTCATATTTCTATTTTTATAATAAAGAGGTATTTTTATTATTACTGGCTAATTCTAGTATTATCCTTTATTAGTTAATTCTACTAATCATCAAGTACGTGACTTGATAGTAAAACTCTTAGGTAATACTTGAATTCTAATTTAAATATCCCTAGTCGATTATTATTATGGGAATAACAATGAATAAATACTAGTATGAGGTTGACTCATGATTAAGTTTTACTGATCATGTATATGAGATATTAAGTTAAACTCATAGGTACATATTTAGGGAAATGATGTACTGGATTGACCCATTATGAGAATGCCATATGGATTATTATAATAGGTAATTGTCATCATAGTAGTATTATTTGAGTCCCTTAACCTGAGATCACCATGGTTTCCTACATTATAAGTTCTGTATTTTGACACATCCCTACACCATACTTTAACTAGATGGTAAAACAAGTTGTGATTGGATATATAATGATTTGTGTAAGGAACGTGAGAGGTTAAAATGAAACTTATCTCTCAATTATTTTGAGAAGATATCTGTTAAGCCCCCTCGATGAGTTAGACTAAAGACAAATGTATGGTCATGTTAGAATGATAAAGAGTTATCAGTGTTAATCTATGTGGATTAAGAAATAATATGATTGAACAATATAAGAAAGACAGAATTCATGCCTTATGTTCAATCATAATATCATGTGAGAAAATTACTATAGTACACATAATATATTAGGTTATGACGGATTATCAATCTTCATATAACTCGGGTAGTCATAATGTCTTACTAGACACCAATTATGACTTGTGAACTAAAATAAGATTTTAGGCCCCCTGCCAACGTTGTGTGAACCTACAAGGTCACACACTTAGAACAGACCCAAAGTAGACTTGGGTCAATTAGCCCAATAATTATCCTTATAGAAGATTAAATAAATAAGTGTGTATATATATATATATATATATATAAACTTTCCTAGAGACACGACAGTACTTAGAGATATGACCCTTTTTTCCACATTTATAACAAGTAACATCTTTGAGACTAGTTTTCTAGGGCCTGGAAGAAGAAGCTTTATGTTTTGATGTTCTCCTATGAGGTTTTTTGTAGTAAGGTTCTTTAAATTCCTTTTTCTTAGAGAATTTCTTATATTTTTTGGAAAATCTTTCAGATGAAGGTTTTCAAGGCTTCTTACTGTAATTACCTTTACAAGAAGTGTTCTGGGTATAACTGTAGTCAAATTGTTTATAAAGAGATCCTAATTCTTTTTTAGACTTCTTTAATTCCCATTTTAAAATTTTACAAAGAGATCTTAAGACCTTCTTTCTGAGTAGTACTGATAAGTTCACCGTAGGTAAGCCTCTCGTAAAGAATGATATGAGATCCTATGGACTGTCTAATGGTATTCCTAACTCTTTCTCTTAGAAGGGTAGGGAGACCTACAAGGAATTTTTCTTTCCAAAAGGGCTAGTTAGAATCTTCTCTGAGCATAACTCTAGTAAGAAAAGTCGATTTATACCATTGGAACTCACTTAGGTTTTTGCATCTAAGATTAGACAGGAGATCAGCATTCTTATCTTTGAGGTAGGAAGAATCTCCAATGAAATGGAGCGTTATAGTCAATATGAGGGTAGAGACAGCATCTTGAATAGGGTTTCCTGATTGATCTAGAATGGGTGTATTATCATCATTTTTCTAGATAACATGAAGAACATCTAGTTGTTGGGGCTTAATAAGATGAAAATCCCACCATCCTTTTAATTGTCCAGAAAATCTAGCTATAATTAGTTCAGTGACAAATTTATCAGAAGTTCCTGTTTGGGCTTTGTAAGCGTTAGAGGCCATGGTCATTTATTGGAGAAGACTAAGTATCTAATATTCAGACACGCCATCGATGTTCCATTCATATATAGAATTAGCACTAAACTTAGATTGGACAAGCATATTAGGCTGAGAACCTATTTTAAGTTCCGACAACCTATACTGAATATAAGTAGGATTGGAAGAATAAAGAATGATAGGCCAATGAATTTTAGCTATCTTAAGGGACTGTTCTTGAAAATCACTATCTTCAAAGGATGTTTCTATATCTTTATTGAGAACACTAATGCTTTGATTAACAGATTGGGCAGAATCAGGAATAACTTGTCCTAGGGTTCTACTAGAAAAAGGACTTACTTTACTAAGCTGTTGTCTAACGGCTTCTTGGAATTCAGACCTATTACTTCTAATTTCTTGTTGAGCACTAGAGGATATCTGAAAGGGTTTAAACATGGGATTTTTAAGTTTTTCAGAAGGAACAGAGACAAAAGGTTCTATAGACTTTTGGGATCTGTTTTCTATCCTAGACAATCATTTACCTATGCTATTGAGGTGAGCATTGGTGAAATTGTTCTGAACTATTATATTTTTTACATTCTGAGAATCATTATCCTAAGGCTTCTTGTAAGGGCTAGCATCAACATTGTCATTTCCTACAGAGATCTTTATTTACCTAAGAGGAGGATGATCAGACTCAATTTCCTGACTATTTGTTGATTCCCATATTTTTTTTATTTCTAATAGTGATAGGATGAAGAACTTTGAAGGGATATGAAATATTATTTTCTGATGTGTATATTTTAAACCATTCAAAAAATAATATATTTACTTTATTCTTGTAAACAAAATCATAAAATTCCTTTTGAATACTTTCTCTTATATGTAGAAAAATTATAAAGAACCATGTTCTTCTTTTCGAATTATAAGATGCGTAAAAGTCTTTATGTAAAGATTTTTTATCAAGAAGAAATTTTTTATCTAAAACATTTAATTCATAAGCAATGTTTTCTATTATAACTGAAGCAAAAGGAGAAGCAAGAGGAGAAGGGGATTTGGCTTCTGTTTAAGGGTCTGTGTAGACTGGTCTAGCCACACCGGTACTATATTCTTCATTCCTAAGTGTAGATGAAAGGAGATCAGAAGTGGAATATCTAGCTGGGATATTGTATGGTAGGTTTATGATGGGAGGTAGATTTGGATGTAGATCCGCTTGGTCTGTAAAAGGCATTGTTAAAGTTCTTGGAGGGTTTGTGGTAGTTCTCTATGGTATGGGAGATTTATTACAGAGGGTATTTTAGATAATCTCCCTAGATCAATAGATTATGTTGATGAGGTATCTGAAAATCTAGAACTAAAGGCTGCAGATCTATCAAAACTAAGTTTTACTCTACCATCGTGGAACTGGGTGATATTCTTTATTTGGGTGTTTGGAGGTTGAGGTTCAGGTTTTTCTAGTTCTGGATTTACTATATTTTCCAAGATCCATTCCTAAGGAAGGGTTATTTGGTTCCATTGGATGGGTTTGGGGATAACGACATTGGCTTTAGTCATATCTATCTGAAGCAAGAGTGTTTCTCCCTTTTTATATGAAATCGGCTTTTAGTGTTAAAAGCAAACATCATGGCTTTATAATGAACTTTAAATATTAATGCAATTGGGATAGACCCATCATACATTTTATAATTATGGGTCTGGATTTGTAAAACCAAAGACTTTAAAAGATTTATATCATTAAGAGAAACAGTGAAGTTTGGATAACAGTCAAACGATATAAGACCTTTACAGAGACTAAATTCTATAGTTCCTAAGAGGGAGTCTTCAAAGTTCTTAAACCTCATTTCCCTAACAGCTACAAGAACAGAAGTATTAAGACCTTCTCTATTTAGGGGCTTGATGCCAACCTGGACTAGACCAATATGGATGTAACGAAATCCTTTAGTTTTATGTTTATCTAGAGAAGAGGAAGAAAGAAGCTTTATCTCATTTTTAACTTTATTAAGTTCTATATCCCTTTCTTTAGTTTTAATAATATAATCAGACTTAAAAAGGTTCAATCTAGGAGTCTTATAGATGTGATATTTATGGTGTTGTGTGAGCTTAAAGTCATCTATGCATTTATCAAAGTCTTCTATAGTGATTTCATCACTGCTAACAATATTCTTTTAAAATTTAGTAGAAGAGGAGGCAGAGGAAGAAGAAGAAGAAGTAGTAGTTCTTCCAAATATTGGATTCATGATGGAACAATGATCACAGAACAGAGTATACACCTACAACTCACTAGCTAAACCAACGAATTTATAGCCTCTCAGGGTCTAACAACCAGGACCACCTGTGACCAAAGGACTCAATGTAAAATCTACTCAGTAAGCATTGTTCTAAATAAGAAATTAGTAAATAGAAGAGACACTTATTCCCCCCCAGGCTCTGATACCATAACTCCAAACAGATCTAAGGGTACTACAGCAGGGATAATCACAAAAGAAAATGATGAATGCAGAGATGGTAACTATGCACGGCCTCACGCTCCAGTCACAAATCGAACATGGAGGTTACCATACCAAAATGCAAGCAAGAATTTCATAGATTTTCTGATGTGCAGGATCCTAATTTCTTAAACAAGCACAGAGCATACGTTCTGTTACTTAAACAACTGAATAATAAAAATTCCAGAAAGTAAAAGAAAGCTCTAAAGAAAATAAATAAAAAACATTAGAGTTCAAACTTATAAGAGTTCGTTATATAAAAGTTCTTTATATTCCAAGTAGAGGAGGATATAGTGGTTCAAAAGTCTAGAACAAAAGAGTTTATAGAAATTTCTTTATCTCTCTATATATATTTTATTACTGAAGAATTACAAACTTCTTAAGAAATCTTTCAGATTAAAAAGAGAGGGAGAAAGAGAGAATCTCTAAAATTTTTCCTCAAGAAAAGTTATGTCCTTCTAAGCAAGAGGAGGGCTCCTTATATAGAGGACGAAGGTCTTGTAGCCATGTGAAGAACAAGACGTGTAGGGTAGAAAGGAGAGTGAATTCTGGAAGGAGTACAGCCTGCCCACTATCTTTCACAACCATGTGACTTTGAATAATTGTTGATCATTTTGTCCTAATAGTGGAAAGTGGGTCCCCATCCTTAAGAAGGAATAGAGAGAAGTGGGATGGCAGCTGAAGGTGGAGCCGAGTATTTGACATAGTAGTCGAATTTCCCTGAAGGTTATTCGAGAAGGTCCCACTCAAGAGAAGAGTAAGTTCCTACCAACCAGAAAATATATTAAAATACTTTTCTTTTCTTTGCCCTAACTTTTGCATGGGTCGCCTAATATAAGGTTTTCAACCCATCGGGCATACAATAATGACTACAGATACCTATTTACAAATAAATAGATCCTATAAGCTTTTGGGCCTAAGGGCCTTTGGGCTTAATAGGAGAGAGAATCCCAAAACAATCATCCTCATTGTCATTACCCAAGTCAACTAAAGGTTCTGAGTTTTCAAAGCTGCTGGATTGGGTTATGGAGGAAGAGGCTTCGTTGCTATATAACTTTGAAATATTCTTCTTTAGTTTTAGCAACTGCAAGGAGGGCATTAGCATGGGACTTCTGAGCCAGAAAGGAAGACTGTGCCGAGCTTAGTTTTAGCAACTGCAAGGAGGGCATTAGCATGGGACTTCTGAGCCAGAAAGGAAGACTGTGCCGAGTTCTGAGATTTAGAAGATCTAAGGAAACCTTGTTATTGGAGCCAAGAGGAGACAATAGATTTGGAAATCTTATCTGTTTTATTATAAGAGTTCCACCATTTGACTTTGAATTTTCTCTGAAGAACTACAGTATCATTGTTAAAACAAAAGTCAAGGTACCATTGAGTTACCCACAAGACAAAGAATTTAGAACAATAGAGGGTGAGGAAGGTGAATTTCTTTTCAGGTTGGGAAGGTTTATAATGAGAGCAAAAAAGGTCAAAAACCCTTTCTCAAGATGATCTTAACATATATATATATATATATATATATATATATATATATATGTATGTATGTATGTATGTATTATCACACCCTCTATAGTATCCATATGAACAAGATGATCCAAAGTAAAGTAGGTTTGCTAGAACATTTTTTTGTCTTATAATACTAATATTAGTATTTGTTTATTTTCTAATATTAGTGAACCTCCTCTCTTCCTTACAACAATCTTACCATTAGATAATCTTAGTGAGTGTTTGGAAACCCTCTCAATTAATCTAAGTTATATTACATGGATCTAAGTTATAGGTTTTATAGTTAAATTTTTTATTTTCCGCTACGTTATATATCATGAAACCTAATAGGATACTTGTCTTGATCCATTTTACCAAAGAATAGATCACTTAGAGTTTGACGTTCATCATCTTTACTCCTATTATACTATGCTAATTTAATGGGTTCCTCCTCTACTTCCCTCATCTAAAGACCCTCAAGATCCAAATGAAGACAATGATGCTTAGTTTCTTTTTGCATGTTTACTTGTTTTTAACTTCTTTATGTTGGGACTACATTTTTATGTTTTAGTTGATTGTGTTATTTTTTTTCTTTTTATGCTTATGTTTAGTTATTTTTATTATTCTTAGTTATGCTTATGTCTTCTCCATTTCATTTATGTATCTTTCCTTTTATGCAATGGAATTTTCTTTCCATATGTTCTCTCTTCCTTCTTTTTGATTTTTACCAAAAGGGGGAGAAGATGGAGTTATATGTTTGAATTTTTTAAGGCATCATGCTTGAATTTTTATTACTTGAATCAATATTAAAGAGTTTAAATGCATTATGTAAATAACTTTGGTTATTGATATTCACTTATTAAAGATTTTAAATGAATTTTTTTAAGGAGCTATATTTGATCATAATTAAATATAAATGCATTATCACTCTGCTATAAATTTAATGCATTATGCACAAATTGAATATTTACCTAAATCATAAATGTGCATACATTATAGGGGAGTACCTTCAATCTTATATAAGCTAAATGAATACTGCATATATTGAAAAATTAAAGGGGAGAAACATATACATGCATTCACTACTTAAAAATTTAAAATTATTTGTCAAAGTAAAAAAAGGGGAGATTATTGAACATTTGCATGATCAACTAAACCATCATTCAAGTTTTAAATTTAACAAATAATGCTTATGTACTAATGAATTCTATTTAGGTACATATACATAAATTCACTACTTAAAAATTCAAAATTATTTGTCAAAGTAAAAAACGGGGAGATTATTGAACATCTACATGATTGTGAGTGACCAAACTTTTTAGCTTTCCCCCTTTTAGGAAAAAATCTTAACAAATGAAAGAGACTTGGCAACTTTACCTAAAGGAACATTCGTTCTGTTTATAGGATAGGGACAAATGATTAGTCTCGAGAGGATGCGAGATGCTTTATTTGTGGAGTTGCCACATAATTTTTAGAAAATCGAGAAAAGAAATGTAAGGGATGACATAAGGTCACTCAACAAGTATTATCCCCAGCAAAGATTCTAGGTTCGAGAGATCACATTTGCTTTTTTCTATTTCTCATTATATAATACTCAATATATGGCTATCGCAACACCTTAATTTCGAAATGACAGTTTGTATATGCACATTCACATAACACATAATGATAACAGAAAGTAAAAGGGAATATTTATAGTTATTATATCACTTTCCTAACAAAATACATTTGAAAGAAAAAAAAAGGTGTGAAAATGTAAATCTAGTCCTAAAAAATACACCTACAATATAAAGGTTAACACAACTGTGTGCAATTTCATCCATTCATCTACTAGGACAACAAATGGGTAAGAGATGCTCAATCAATGAATTGTGAATAAGTAGATAGATGTATATAGTTATGTGCACTTGTAGGATTTTTGAAATGAAAATAAAATGATTAATAAAATGTTAAAACATTCTTAAACAATGAGAAAAATAAGCAAAGATGCATAATTACATCACTAGACCCTGAAATAGAGGCTCTAGCTCAAGGTTATGAACTTTTATACATGCGTTTTGATGCAAAAAAAAAGAGAAAATACTTATTTTCATGTTAAAAAGTGGGAAAATATAATTTTGATTGCAAAGGTGCAGATGTGAAGTGCAATTTTTATATTGAAAATGCATAATTTATATTAGAAATGTGATTTTCATGTTGAAAATGTGAAAACTTTGCAAAATGGTAGTATTGATATTCACAGAATGAAAAATGATGATTTTTCACATAAAGCTATAGGAATGATATAAAGATCCTAATTATAATGTTAAAATGTTATTTTTATCAAGAAAATATGCTAAAAATGTATAAGGTATATGAAAGTGATAAATTTTATATTTTTGAAAGTGAAAATATTCAAGCTAGATACAAAAAATGATATTTTTTATTCATGAAATGTAAAACTCACTCGAAAATGTGAACTTTATGATAAAAATGTTATTTGTATGAAAAAATGATGTAGAGATGATAAAAAATACAGATCTGATCTAAAACAGATTTTTTGTGTGACTTTTCTCATTTTCGAAGCTAGAAAATGCAAAATGACAGTTTAGTATAATTAAACAATGCAAAAAATTATTTAGATAACATGCAAAATAGCTAGTCTCACCAACAAATCAAAATAATTTCTCAATTGTTTGCGTCAAAGAAAATAGAGAGAATTAAAATAACAATGCAAAAATATGGAAAAATAAACATGCAAAAATGATTATTTGGTCTTTAGATTTGACTGAGCTCATTTTTTAGTTTTTGAAGCTTTAGCTTCATGTGATTTTCAATTTGTCGTCATCTAGAGGTTGAAAATGACATGTAAAATGTAAATTTGTATACCTTTTAAGTGTGCTTTGACAATGATGTGGTTAGGTTTGGTTTAAGTCATTCTAAAATCTTAAGAAAATGCAATCAATAAGTTAAAAGGGTGTAAAATGAGTAAGGGTGTGCATCAAACTGGTTTAGGTCAAGTTGGGTTCTAATTTTTTCAAAAAATAAAAATTGAACCAAAAACCTATAATTGAGTCGGGTGTCGATCGGGTTTTTCAAGTAATTAATTAAAATAAAACAATTAGAAGAAATGGAAAGGTAGGAGTTTCTTAGCAGTGTAATGGTTGTGAGGTGCACTTTTCTCCTTGCCAACTTGGGTTCAAGTCCTAGAGAAGGCATTTTTAACTTTATTTTGGTTTTTATATAAGGAAAAAAATGGACAGGTTATGTGGGATTCGAACCTATAACTGAACAATACGTATATAAATGGCTCTTTGCCTCACCACAAGTGTTTTAGTAATATATATATATATATAATAAAGTTCGATTTTTTGATCAAATCAGGTTCCGTTTGAAATTTTGCAAATCATAAAAATGAGAACCAAACCGACTCGGTTCAGTTCAGTTTTGGACTGGATTTTTAGGTCGGTTTGATTTTTCACAACCTTAAAAATAGGAGTCTTGAATCTTCAATTTGGTAGAGTTTCATTATAATATGTAGTCAGGCCCCCCTAAAATAGGAGGAGGACATTCGTATTTATACAAAAAAAGGCTTTTTTGCATGTCTACATGTGTCTTGTGCATGTGTACACTGAAATGGAAGCAAGTGTGTACGTAGGTGCCCATCTAGAGTGCATGCATCCGTGTTGAGCATATGATCACTCGCTAGTGAGTGTGTGATATACTCATTAGTGCATGATCATGTGCGTACACAATAGCGCTTGATCGCATGTAACAGTTTTAGACTTTTTTTTAGCTTTCTGGAGCCATTGTTTGAGTTTTCATAATGTTATAAGGTTTTTAGGCATTTTGGACATGTTTTTATGTCTATTTTGTCAAAATTAGTTTTTTTTTTCATGAAGTTGAGTATTGGTCTTATGAGACGAATAACAGTTTGGCAAGTTGCACATTTCAAGCAATGATTGTTTAAAATGAGCTACTTATTATCTTGAGAGTTCATATTTTATGAAATTTAAGTACGACTTAATGATTTGGTGATCAATTTCACACTTCGAAGGCTCAATTTAGGAATTTTAAACTTTTAAAACTTTAGCACATTTCAAAGGTAGTATGAATCAATAGACTCTCATTATATTAAAAAGGTTGCATTCATCATCAGACCCTTTCAGAGATCGTTAATATTCGATTTATAATAGTTGTCCCCTACTTTGCATATGTTGCATAGCATTTTAATATTGATGTTAATGAATGTGAAGTAATGCAAAAATAGGTTTATTGGGAAGAGGTACTTACTTGATGGTGTGCCATACAATCTTTTAACATCAAC
Source organism: Mallotus nudiflorus (assembly GCA_947683625.1). Classification (NCBI taxonomy): domain Eukaryota; kingdom Viridiplantae; phylum Streptophyta; class Magnoliopsida; order Malpighiales; family Euphorbiaceae; genus Mallotus; species Mallotus nudiflorus. The sequence goes on from CANTUR010000960.1 coordinate 47,569, forward strand.
TTATCATTATTTGTACTGATTTAATCCTTTTAAGGATAATACAAGTGATGCATAAAGCAATATTAGGATCCATACAAGATGTAATGCGGACTTTACACGATTATAAAGGTGATACAATTCATACAAATGATTTTTCTTAGGATTCATGTAAAGTGATGTGAGTTAAGATACACTAACGATTTAATAGTATGCAAACATGCATATTCATGCATATGTAACAACTCTTGGCTTCGGCGTCGTACTTAACACTCTTGCATTAAAGATATTAACATTCACTTTAATGTTAGGAAGAGATTCCATTATAACCTTTTCAGGTGTCAGGCAAGATGTTGCTAGTATAACCTATTCAAGTGTCAAGCAATGGTAATGCTACTATAACCTACTAAGGTGTCAAGCAATGAAAATGCTACTGTAACCGACTTAAGTGTCAAGCAAAGATGATGCTATTATAACCTACTAAGGTCTCAAGCAAAGATGATGCTATTATAACCTATTGAGCTATTAAGCAATGGTGATGCTACTATAACCTATTGAGGTGTTAATCAATGAAAATACTACTATAACCTACTGAGGTGTCAAGCAATGAAAATGCTATTATAACCTATTGAGGTGTCAAGCAATGATGATGCAGTAATGATGTTATCTGTTGATGTGGTGTTGATGTCACCTCAATGAGATAGTGTCGATGTAATATATATATGACATTTTATTTTTCTTTTCTCTTTTTTCTAAATAATGATATAGTTTTCTTAAGATAATTATGTTAAATGCAGTGTCTTAGGATATGCAGTGCTCATGTTTTTGTGTTATGTGCATGTTTCATGTGTTTTTTTACTTCAATATATGTGAAGGACCTTTGAAGTACATGTCTCAAAGTGTGTATATGAGTGCTTCAAAGCGCATATTGGCATGTGATCACTCATTAGATGTGTGTATCCATAGTCCTCACACGTGCATGTGCCTATCTATGGTGCACTCTTAGCTATGAGAGAGGTTCTTACCTTACCTCTGACTCTTATTATGGACTCTCTTCATGTTTTGGAGACACTTTGGCCTCGTTTAACTTTTTTCTTTTGCTTTCCTTATCCTATTATTGCTCTACCGTGTCTTTCTGCATTTTATGAGCCATGGATTCTTCTTCCAATTACATTTTCAATGACATCCCGGATGATATTGAAGATGCTTCTCTTAATCTTGATGATTTGAAAGTAGAAGATAACGGTATAGAGATTATGGTGATTATTGCAAGAGCAACAAAGACTAGTGCAAGAGCCTCAAGGATTGCTACAAGAGCGACAAGGATTAGTGGGGTCTCTTCCCATCCATCTAGTTCTCAGAGTCATTGTCATTCATATGGGCACTCCCAAGGAGAAGTAATTCTTGTTGTCTATAAATTGGAGACTCACACTTAGGCTACCCATTGTCCTCCAGGTTGGTTCTATCTAATAGTCTTTATTATTGTAACTTGTTGATTTTATATCATTAGTTGTTTTTCCAGTATTTTGTGCTAGTTTTGTTATAGTTTTAACTACACTATTAGCTATTGCTATCTTGTTTGGATCTTTATATTCTATTGCTTTTGTTGCACTATTAAGCCATTGCATGTTTAGCTTTTATTGTGCGTTTAGCTCTTGCTATTTATTTAACTCTCACTGTTTGCTTAACTTTCATTGTTTGCTTATCTAGCTTTTGTTATCTATTTAGCACACGTTATCTGCTTAGCTCTTACTGTTTATTTAACTCTTTCTATCTATTTAGATTGTATTATTTTTAGCTCATGTTGTTTGTTTAGCTTTTTCTATCTACTTATCTAGTTCTTGTTATTTATTTATCTCTTGTTATCTGTTTATCTTTTACTATTTATTTAGCTTTTGTTGTCTATTTAGCTCTCATTGTCTACTAATCTGACTCTTGCTATCTATTTAGCTCTTATTGTCATTGTTAGTATTGGTTGCCTTTATATCATTTTACTATTGATGTATCTAATTTTGGCGGTGTTGCCTTGTCAATGTTGTTATTTGTTTTATTCTTGTAAAAATGGAAGAAAAATTTTAGACTTTAATGATTATATATACAAAAAATTGCTTTCCTATTGATTGTAGCCTTATAGGTCTAGCTCTATATTGCTCGATAGCTTTAACAAGGTTAGCTTATACTATCAAGGTCTCCCATCATGCTGGAAATGTATGGTAGATGGAATGGGTTTTGATGGGATTATTTATGCCCTTTTGTAGTTTATATATATCGAGTAAAGCTACGATGTATGCTCTTATTAAGTGATGGGTGGACACTACTCATACATTCCATCTGCTTTTCAAAGAGATGACTATCACTCCTTTGGATTTTACTGCTATCACTAGGTTGAGCTTCTCTAGGGAGCTTGTCCTTTTTAGTAGTGAAGTGTACAACTCCATTTTCCCTATAAAAAAGGTTATTCTTCTCTTGCTCGTTATACTGAGTTCGTCTCCGATGTTAAATCGAAGTACAGTATTGGGAATGTTAACTCAAAGCAGTTAGCTTGATGCTTTGTATTCTATTTGTTGAGTGCCATCATTTTCCTAAACCCTTCAGGCATAGGTCCTTTGTGGCTGTTGTCTGTGTTAAGGAGCCTTGATGATTTGCCATGGTATAGCTGGGGTAATGCCACCTTTTCTTACATGTATTTTTGTTTGGATGCATCTTGTAAAGGTGCTTCGAGGATATGCGACAACCTATTCATGCTAGATATGAGTGCAATTATATTTTTTATTAAATTTTTAATCATTTTGAGTGTATTAACACCTTCTCTTCAACATATGTGGGCATATGAGTTTAGGATTCTCCCTTGACCCTCTATTAAGCACTTTTCTAAAAGCGACTTCCTTCACTTTCCATGATGGATTCAGAAGACTTCTAATATGATAAAAATTCTTACAAAGGCTAGAGATTATATGAGTGAGTTGACTTTTGCCCAGGCATGGTAGATTCTTTTAGCTTTTACTGTCTCATTTTTCAATAATCTTTTATTCATTTTGTCTTTTTTTAATAGATTCGCACCCATTGGTGGTTGGTAAAAGGGAATTGGTTATTAAAGATGGTGGTGGCCTAGCGTTGAATGTAGTAGAGAGTGTTATTAACTGGTCCTATTAATAAGGTCTTGTATCTGGGTGAGTGAGTCCATTATTGGTGAGATGAACTATACATGAGGAGAGTCCCTTTGCTCCCCCTAGTGATATTTTTTAAGGCTAGGAATTGGTCGGCATTGAGCTTACTACAACTAAGAGAGCACATCCTTCTGAGGATTTTTTTGGAGGATGAGGGTTTCTTTTATTTGGATGTCTTGATTTTGTAGTTGATTAATACTATTGCTGGCGATTTCGTTCCACTACATCCACCTACTCAGGCGGATCCTGCTTGACCATCGATTTTGAGAGCTGGGACTAAGTATACTAAGTATCATGTTCAAAGGGATTTTGACAATCCTCAGTTTAACATTGGAATGCTATTTAGAAAAAAAAATTGAGTTGAAACATATTGTTAGGGAGTATGCTAATGGTTATGATATTAGGTTTAAAAAAAGTGAAGCAAAAAAGTTCAGGCCAATTGTGTAGGTAGCACATAGAAAATATATGCAACTCATATAAGTGGCATTAACACTATATAGGTCAAAACTTACAATAACAACTATACATGTAGCAGGATTTTTTATAACAAAAATGCAACTGCCGAGTGGTTAACAATGAAGTACAAGGAGACATTAAAATTAATGTAATATGGAACTGTAAGATTTTTAAAGAGACAATCAAGAATGGTTGGGTTGTTAAAGTGTCTGAGATAAAGTGTTAGAGAGAAAGAAAGAAAGCCATTAATGAAATCAGAGGTTCTTATATTAGACAATACGCAAAGCTATGGGAGCTTTATGGAGAGTTAAGGAAAAAAATCATGGGAATAGTGCATTAATGGTTGTTGATCGACCTCAGTTGAATATGCAAACCATATTTAGAAGAATATATATGTGCATTGATGCTTGCAAGAAGGGTTGTTATTATATATAGCATGTGTTGATAATTTACTTCTACTAAGTACTTGTTTACTCAGGCTATTATTTAACTTATCTCTTTTTTTTCCTTCAATACTTCTTCTTGTTCCATTACTCTTCTAATTTCATGTTTTCACATATATATTATAGTACTAAAACTAAAAAAAAATCATCAACTTGTGAAGAAATATACTTTTGCATTCCATTAAAGAGGTCATTTTACATATTATTCGCTACATACATTGTATACTAGTTAACACATCATATGTTAACTACTAGCTGCCAATAAACACAAAATTTTCAACCTAAAAACTTAAACTAACCTAGAAACCATTTTCCCATTATTAACAACCATGACAAAACCAACAAGCACCCAAGCCACTTCATTTTCATATCCCTTTTTGTAATTTCATACTTCATTTTTTCTTTTAATAACTGAATGCCTCTTGCTTTTTCATCTTTACTTTACTGCAAATTTCTTGCAAGTGTACTTATGTCATTCATTAGTCATTGCACCATATGCCTTCCATAGGTGCAAGTTAGTAGGTTTACCACATGAAGAAAGAACAATCCCCAAGTTGCTACAACCATATAAAATGAATACAATTGTTAGAACATAACTTTTCCTCAAAAAAATAATTTTTTTGGGGAACCATGTGTAATAAGCAAGCATAAAACCTTCATCTTAAGTTTCGTTCAATCCATGAATATCAAAGCCACACATGTCTTCCATGACCATAATGTTGATGAATTCCTTTGTTATTTATAGACATTTGGGAGGGGAATTGGAAATGGACTTACAATTTGGGATAGGAAAGGAATTTAGGGTTTGATAGTTTGGTGGGGATTTATTAAGAACAGATGGGTTAGTTGATTTGGGAATTTATTTACCAGTCCAGTCATCCAAGTGGGCCTTATGGGTTAGAAGAAAATGACCACATTAGCACTCTGTAACATGTTTCATAATAAAGGGCTTTTTTTAATAATGTTTTAAAGGTTGTGATTTTATTTGAAAGAAAAAATTGGATAGGGTTTATTTGAAAGTAGCCCCAAAGGTTGGGTTTTTTTTATGTAATTTCCCCATTTAAATTTTGTAGTCCAAAATTTCCCTCCAATAAAAAGTTAACTTATTTGGTGGATAAATTGTTTTAAACCCTTTCATTTCTATTATATTTATCAATGTGGGAAAATATATCACTAATTTTTTTAATAGAATTTTTTAAAAAAAAAAAACAACAATTATATTATAGTATATAATGAGTATAATATTTGCATATTATTCATTTATTAAACTAATAATATACGATTCGTATATTAAAAATAGTATACAAAAAAACTATTTGTATATATTTTTTTGTTTCTTATACACTTCAAAATACAAAAATATGATAATATGAGTAAGTATATATTATTAAAAAAAATCAAAAAAATAGTTGGCCTTGAGTGTGTATTCAATAGTATATTAATCTTATATTAAAAATATATTAATCTAATTAACCTAACTCTAAAACAAAATTTAATCATGGATTAGGAGTACGATGTCACAGTGTCAGGAACTGATCTCAAATAATGCATCCTTAGTAGTCTTCTTATTCGTATATTATATGAATAATATATTATTCGTGTATTCATGTATTATTCATATCTTAAAAATAGTACATAACAAATATATTATTCATATATTTTTTATTTTTTATACACTTCAAAAACATTTAAAAAAAACCCGACAATTTAAGTAAGTATATATTGTTAAAAAAATTATCGAAAAAATAGTTGGTCTTCCAACGTATTTAATTAATAAAAAAATAATAGTATTCTATTAATTAAAATAAAAATATTAAAAATAAATATAAATACCTCCATCATTAGCTTTTGCTCTTTTATTTTTCTTTATCTAAAGATCAAATTAAAGAAAGAATTCAAGAAAAGCTAAACACAATTAGATCATAGACATATACACAAACATGAATGGATTCCTTACAAAATTTCAAGTCTTTAGTTCTCTTATTTCGCAATTGTCTCTTCGAAATTTTAATTGTTTAATAAAAGTTATTTTTGGTTTTATAATTTGAATGAGCTAATTTTATTTTTTTTAAAAACTAAGTCATGTGTATTTTTTAGTCATTCAATTTTTAATAAATTTTAAATTTAATAATAATAATAATAATAATAATAATAATAATAATATGTACTTTTCTTTTGCATTAATGGATCTTGCATTACTTTTCATAAAAAATTATGAAGCACTTGTCAAGTATTATAAACATCATCATGCTAAAAGGGAAAGAAAGGATGAAAAAAAAATTAAAAAGGAGGAAAGGAAAAAAGAGGATGAAGGAAAAATAAGAAGAAAATAAAAATAAAAAGGGGAAAGGAAAAAAAATAATGGGAGGATGAAAAAAGGAGAACATAAAAAGAGAAAATATAAAAAGGAAAATGAAAAAGGAGGAAAAATAAAGAGAAATTAAAAATAAATAAAGAAAAAAATCATTAACAAAATTTAAAAAAAGTGGAAAGGAAAAAATATGAAAAAATAAAAATGGGTAAGTTCACACTTAAAATAACTCAAATAAAAAAGAGTAAAAATAAAAAGAAAAATACGAAACTCTTGAAAAAAAATAAGCATGTAATCTATATACAATATATAATAGCTGAGTACAAGAATTTTGCCACCTAAGTCAAATTATACCATATACAGATACATGGCTCTTTATGCTTCGACCTTCTCAGCTATTTTTTTCCTGTCTTTTTCGTGCTTCCAGCCTCTTACATTCTGTTTTTTTTTTTTTTCATTTTCTCTTCTCTTCATGAGCTTCTCATCTTTTCTTATTCCCCAAAATGTGAATTTAATTTCATTTGTTTCTTTCCTATCTCTTTTTATTCCTCAAAAGGTCAATTTGATTTATTGGCAATTTATCTTCCATCACAGTTTGATTTATTAGCAATTATTACTACGAGTGAACCAATAGAAAATGATGGCAAACGAATCAAAGTAGAAGATGATGAATATCAATTATGGCCATCAAACTCTAAGATTGGAGAGCCATTGGATTGGTGGAAAAGCAACAGATAGTGCTATTAGTCTCAATTCAAGACGTTTAAATGCAGATAGTATGGCCTAACCACTTCTCATCTCCAATTTTGCCACGTTTATTCTCTCCTCAGCGCTCGTAATTTCCTCAAGATTTGATTTTTTTTCCCTTTATTTCTAGGATCCTTAATTAGGGATTTTGTGTAATGGACTGTTACATGTTAAAAGAAGGATTGCGATATTTGAGGAGTGGTGTGTGGAATCCGTAAGCATACAAAATCATGCAAGTAATAAAATTAAGATCATCCCATAAGGATTGCAATTTGACTATTATAGTACTAAAAGCGTTTGTTTGTTGAAACACCGAAAAATAGTTTTTAAAACAAAGTAAGCAAAACAAATTATAACTAATGTCAAAAAATCACAATCCAAGAAAATGCTAGGGTTCGTAAACTCAATTCAACCTTTCTAATGATGTAATTAATCTCCAAGTCAATTTAAACCATAGTTCATAATATAAGCAATCTTAGAAATCATATATCTTCCTCTCAGATAAACCTATGATTAATTGAGCATAACTACTACTTAATTTTGCAGCTCTTACTAATTAAGAGTTTCGTATATTCAATTTAAAGATCAGATCTTTAACATTATTAACTATCTAAATGTCTCTCAATAAAATAGATAATTAACAAGTTATTGCTTATTTTCTTAATGAAACCTATCTCTCAATCAAGTCTCATTGTCTAGATTCAAACAAAGGGTGGCCAATCTATTGAAGACATTAAGCAAAGCAATAACTAATGACCTATGTTTATTAACTTATATTAAGTCATGTTAATCATATGGTTGAATTGATTCAATAACCCTAACTAGAAGATCTAGCCACATATATTTAGCAGAAGAGAAGATATTGAAATAAAAGAAAATGCAATCATTATTACTTAATTAAAATTGAAATAACAAGCAACTGAATAATAAAAACCCCTTATAGTATAAGCTTACTGTTCTTAATCTTCAAACATTAACTATTCTAAAATAAAAATGAAAAGAGATGGATAATTTTAGTTTTGATTCTTAGAAAATGCAGTAAAAATTTAACAAAGATTCAGTTCTCCTTTCTTTAAGTGGCTCTACACCTTTTAAAAGCCAATTTTAGCTCAAATTTGAATCCTTAACAAAAGATATGTAATCCCTAAAAATTAGCTCTGCTTTGAATTTCAAAATTCAAATTTATATTGTAGACACATGGCTGTGCACATTTCTCGTATGATTGTGCATTTTTTCTTTTTCAGACATGGCCATGTGTTTTAACTCATGGTTGTGCATCTTCCTTCAACCCGGCATGGCTGTGCAAAGATTCCACATGGCTGCACAATGTTTCCTAGCCTTAAAACTTGACTTTTCTTTAAGATTTTGACTTGCTTTAACTCCCCCAACATGGGTTTGCCTCAATAATCAACTTAAAACCTTTTCAATGCATCCTAGAGACCAAAATACACTAAATTACTTAAAATTAAAACAAACCTAATAAACTTAAACAAAAACATTAAAGATAAATAACAACCTTATAATTAATTAAAAATGCATTTAAATTTATCCTAATTCTAGGACTTGGATTATTAAAAACATCAAGCTTTTCACACTCATCATGGAGTAGAGATAATTGATAGTGTTTTACCTACAAATAAGCATCCTTTTAATAAGAGTATTGCTTTTCTTCTTGGAAGTGAGGTGATTGATTTTAAAATGTTAAGTTTATTATTAATGAAAATGATTATTTTCTATAGATGAATCAATTATTATATTTATCATTAGCTTTTTTTTTTTTTGCCTTGCAAGGAGCTGGCCTGTCTAATAAGGAATATGAGATATGTGATTTTTTTTATTATATTCCACAATATGGGTGTGGTACAACTTCATTAAATGTGATTGTTGTTGTTTCCATTGTTTTACATAATTTTGGAGGTAATCATTATCTAATTTGTCTTTAAAGCTCATATTTTTGTTTAATTTTGTTTATGTTAGCGGCCACCCAGGTATATATTATTCTTTGATCAGTAAAATTCTTTCAAATGTCTACATTTAGCAATTTATTACTACATTTGAATTGGTTAAAGTTAATTATAGGACGCATTTGCAAAGTAGTAAAAAATTTACAATGTGGTCCTAAATCTTGGAGTAATTGCATAAAGAATTTTACCATTCATTGCTAAACATTAGTTAAATCCAAGATTTAATTCTTATGTCTCTTATGTTTCCTTTATCTTATGGTTCACTATATTTATTGATAATGTTGAAGAATCGATAAAACGACCTTTGTTCCTTCCCTTTTCTTTATAAACACCTACTTAATGCAGTTTAATTTTTGATGTAGTTAGGGTCAGTTATATGATCATTTTCCTCTACTTGGTTTTTATTAAAAGGTTTACTTTAATTCTTCCTAACCTAACTTAGGTCCATATTTCCTTTTTTTCCACTCAAGTAATTTAGATATGGTTGGCCTTTCACCTTAGTTATTAATGGTGTAAGAATAAAGCTTTTTGAAGATTAATCTATTGTACCTATTATTATTTTTTTATGTTTCCCATGAAGCATTTAGAGAAAAACATATCTTCTATCACAATAATTATTTTTGCTCCATTACAAATTTGTAGCTTAATACTCATGTTTCAATTTGTTCTTCTAAATTTAGGCTTGCCTTTTTTTTCATTTTAATTGCTTATATTATGTTTGTGGTTGTTTCAAAATGATTTTAATATAAAGTCCTCCCTCTAACATGGGTATAAAAGGAACTCGTACATATTAAAAGGCCATGTACATCTTCCTTCCAAATTCTATATAGGCATCAATGACAACAACAATTGCTTTATCTTCATTAAAACACTAATTCATATGCATCTGCTGCTTATGGTGGCTCTATAAAAAGGCTCTTTTTTTAGTTGTACATAAGCAGCTATAAAACCTCTTATAATTGACCTTCTTCTTTGGTATGCATATCTTGAAATATGTTTTTTTCTTCTTTTGGTTATTGGGTTTTTTTAATGATTATATCTAATTCGATTAGCAACAATGTTAATCCTAAAAGGTTATACATTTTTACAATTAAACCCTATAAGAAAAAACTTTTACAACCAAATACTAAAACTAATTAAAATACATCACATTAGTCATACTCTGTCAAACTTGATGGAAATTGATGATGTGCCAGCCATTTTACACTTCCTCTCCAAAAATTCTTATGACCTATCAGTGGACTTGATATATCATCACCACGACATTGCCGCATATGGCCTTCTCTTTTCTTTAGTACTTATCTATATCCCTATCCCTTCTTATCTCCCAATCCCTTCCTCTTCTCCTATCTTTGTCTGTAGCCCTATCTCTACTCCTCTCTCCCTTTCTTTACTCCTCTCTCATTCTCTTCTATGATCCCTTTTCCTACTATTCTCCCATTCTCTTCTCTGATCTCTTTCCCTACTCCTCTCTTGTCTTTGCTCCCAATCCATCATCCCACCCTCCATTATGTATCCCAACTGTCATGCCTCTCCTCCCCTCTAAGACTTTTGCTATAACTAGCACTATGATCCCTCTCCATATCTCTATTAATGTGTCATAGATCCTTATCATGTGCAAGCATTCTTTCATCACTAGAATCACTCTCAGCCTTCTTATAGTGTCATTTTCTCTTCAAAAGAACCTCCTTATCTACTACACTGCGAGAACAAGATCTTTTCCTGGAAAACTCTCATGATAATGATCTACTCCTGTAAATAACCTCATTATGATAAGTTCACCATGTCTTTAATAATTACTATAGTCTTTATATTTAAATCTAGAAATCAATGTTGAATACAAAAATGCCAATCATTGTATGAACCTTAGCAAATGAAGAAAAAAGATAATTACTTCTACATGATAATATATTCCTTAGTTACACAAAGATGTTAAAGGAAAAAAATAAGATAATCTAAAATAAAAATTCAAAGCAATTACAAATTAAAACCCAATATTTCTTTCTTTCTTTTAAACAAAAATCTTGATATTGTCCAAAATAATCAAGATTATCAAAATTCCCCATTTTCCAATTGAGAAAATTAAAAGTAATCATTTTATTAAGTAACACAAACAAAAACTTAGAACCTTAACTCATTCCATCTCAAATTCCATAACCTAAGCCTAATATAATTATATCTAATCCAATAAATGATCCCTAGAAAATAAAATATAATAATAAACTCTTAGATGAAGGTTAAATCTTTCTAATTCAAAATCAAGAATGCAAAAGTTGACAATCTTAATGTAAATGATCCCTTTAATCAAACCAATCTTGAGATAAGAATAAGAACATTGGTGGTAAAATAAAAAAAAAACATTTCTATAACTAGCCACATGTCTTCTTCAAAACCTAAAAATAAAAAGCATATGTCCTTACGAGACATAAAGATCTAAAGCCTTTGAAGAAGGACCCATTTAATAGGTATTCTTTAAAATCTTTAAAGGGTACTGTTTTGCTTTTAAAATGTGAAATTATAATGTTAAAAGACCCTTTATTCCTCTTTAAAATGGATGATATCACTCTGGTTTGAAACATCTCTCCATATCTGCTACTTTAGTAAGAATGGTGATGATGGTGATATTTGTGATGCTTAGAGGACTTATCTTTCTCAAGTTCATCATCATAAGGTGATCGATGATGCTTGTGATGGAAGGTATCAATGTCGCTTACCATTACAAAAAGCTTTTACAAATAAATCTAGAGTTAGGGTTAGGGTTAGGGTGTGGCAATGTGGCAATAATATGGCGGTCATATATCAGGTCCATAGACATGTCATAAGGAGTTTTAGAGGGGAAGTGTAAGACGACTGACATGTCATTAATTTTTGTCAAGTTTAACAGAGTAGGACTGATGCGATGCATTTTAAATAGTTTTAGTACTTAATTATAAAATTTTTTTCTTATAGGACTTAATTGTAAAAATGTAATATCTTCTAGGACTAACATTGTTGTTCATCCTATATAATTTTTTTTATACCAACAGAGTGACAATTGCAACTGTGGGTGTTGGAGGTTTCCCATTTATGCCTACTTCTCTTTATATTAGAAATCTTGACCTGAATTTGACTAATTCATAGCTTTATGATCTGTTTAACAGGTCACTTGGTTGTTTATGTTAGAGTCTGTAGGGACTTGACCACCTGACAATTGTTGGGTTATGATTATGTCAACTGTAGCAGTCTGCAGAATGATTAGTATGCAATTTTTTTGACCCAATTTTGTTAAATTTAAATGTCATTAGCAAATGCGTTGGTTTTGTATGAATTGAATTTTGAGGAAATCATTAACATGCATTGCAGAATTAGGGATAGTGCATTAGGGAATTTTTTTAAAAAAAATTGTTGGTAAGTATACAATGGATTATTTTGTTTGTTATTTTTTAATTGGAACGCCCAAATTAAGATTATAATGAGAAAGAAGATTTCCAATTAAAGGTATAATAAAATTGAACGAATGTTTACCAGTTAAAATACTAGAAGTTTTCACTTGTTATTTGTAGACAATGAAGTTTAGTGCGCGCCCAAGATTTTAGCAATCACGACACTGTTTGAGCTCAGGGCTCTAGAGAACACATTAACCATTGTCACAAAGACATGGTGTGGAGATGAGGAGTTGTCACTCAAGGTAATAATTAGGAAAAATTGAAAAATGGTGGTACTCAATTCTCTAAAAAAAAGGTAGCACCACAACCAGGAGATTTTGGATACATAATACCAACTTCTTTCAGTCTCATGTTCATTTAGAATTACTTTATGAATTACTATATTATCCTTTATTTATATGCAATTGTATATAAACCGTTATTTAAATAATTAACTCCAGGTAAACTAGTCATGAAAAATACATGTAAATAATGCATTCATTTAAATCCACAATCCCTAAGTTTGTCTAATCTACATTGATTTTAATTAAGTGGACTAAATCTATATGTTTTAATTTACAAGTGACCCTAAAGACTAATAAGCCTAATTCCTATTTAATTTTAATTTAATGAACTTAAGTCTATTTATTTTAATTCTAAAAATGAGTCTAACTCTACAAATTATGAAGTATTTGAATTAGTGGGTCTAATTCTACATGTTTTAATTCTAAGGTGATCTTAAATCTACAAATTATGGAAAAGGCTTTAATTTAATGGACTAGGTTTAAATTAATTTTAATTAACCCAAGTGGGCTGTGTCTAAATTAACTAAATGAACCTAAGTTATTTCTACCCTAAATTGTCTTTAATTATGGGTTTAAAGATGCATTTTAATTAATTAAAATCTAGACCTAATTAATTAATAACCTATTAAATGAAATGAGCTAATAAAGACAGTCCAAAAAGAATTACCTAAACCTAAAATTAATTAAATAAGTTAAAGCCTAACATGGGCTTAGGGCCCAAAACATGTGAAAATAAATATACAAGCAAAAAAACATAAAACAAATATCAAAACAATTAAATAAAAGATCAAACAAATCAATTAAATTTATTTCTTCTAAAAAAATCTAATTTAGTTAAAGTGACTGTAACAAGCAACCCTAATTTTATCCACTTAAATCTAATCCAATTTTAAATGAAACCCTAATAATCTCTATAGCCCTCAATTTTAATTAATCACCTAACTAAAACCCTAATTTTACTAACTAATTAATTAAAATAAAACAATCACACACACATAATTTCATTATTCTCATTATTGGGGCTATTACAATGATCTATTGAAAATAACAAGAAAATAAAGATTAACACATCCCAAAAATAAATAAAAATAAAAAAATTAACAAAATAATAATGAACAATCTAAATAAAAAAAACCTAAAAACTATATTTAGTTATAAAATTTAGTCTATGACATTCTATGGATCTTCATCGATTTTGTTATTTAAGTGAACTCATCATGTAACCCTCTCTATAATCACTAACACAAACAAACAATAAATAATGATTAGTGAATAAATAAAATAACAATAAAAATTAAATAAAGTTAAAATTTAATAGAATCAAAATAATAAAAATAAAAATAAAAGAAAGTAGGAAAGAAGATGATGATATGGATGCAGTATTAATTAGCCCCCTTATAGTGGTATGAATCACTGTTGCTTTTTAGAATAAATCTTCACTGCTTGATTTTTCCTTCCAAGAGTCTACTGCCTCTTCCTCAAAGAGCAAATACTTTTAAAAAAATCTTTAATTAAAAACTGCATGAAAGGAAAAGGAGAAGTTTCCAAAAAGTCTAGAAAAGAGAGAGAGAGAGAGGTCCCTATAAAAAGGTCGTTGCCCAGAGAGAGGTCCCCTCTAGGAGAGTTTTAACTATATTTTTATAGAAAAACCCTAACTAAAAGACGTATCCTCTTGGGATTTTTTCCTCTTTCAGTGATAGAATTTTGGTTTTAACAGAATTTTTTTAATTTCCTGAAAATTTTGATAAATCTCAAAAAGGAATTTATGATATTATTTGACTAATTAAAATTCAGGAAACAAATTTTTTATCTACTGTAAAAATAAAAAAATAGATGAAACATGTATAATCCCGACCATGATTATGTAATTCCGATTAGAATTACAAAATTTTGATTTTTTTTTACTTTTAATTATAAAAAGACCCTTGAAAGAATTTAAACTTTTCAATTAGGTCATAAAAATTACAATTAGGTCCTTCAAAAACCAATTAAACTCTTTTGGAAATGCATTTAGACTTTTGAGGTTTTAAACTTCAAGTGTTGAAGACCTATTTATAACATTTTTATCATTGGAGTCATTTGTGATTTCCACACTTTATCATCTTGAAATTGGGTGCTTACATTATTGCATTCTGAATTGTGAGAAAGAAGCTTTTGTTGTAGTAGCTGTTATGGAAAAGGGTAGTCCTCACCCTATTGGAAGGTAATTTAATTGAATATGACATTGTAAGTTTATCTACATTCTCTATTGTTGTATGATGGTATGAATTTTTTTTATACCACTCTGAGCTATATTTTTGTTATCTACAGCTGCAAGGGCATTGGATGTAGTCAACTTCATTCCTTTTAATAACAAGCCTATAAGGATTATGTACTGTCATTGTGACCTAAGTATTTGTAAAAGTGGAACAAAGAATATTTTTATCAAGGTACTATAAAATAACGTACATGTTAACTTTGTCTACCTTAAAGTGTCACATTTTTTTTAAAGGAAGACTATTGTTTGAACTCCTTTTGCAATTTTAAGTGTTATATTCATAACTCAACGTTGATATTTTGCTCTTCCATTGTGTTCTGGGATTGCAGAACTTGGATAAATATTGATTTATATGACACTTTTTCATCACTTGGGAACAATAAGGTGGCTACTAATTCTTCTTGCCAATTTAGAAGCTCTATCTAAATTGAATGGTATGATTGTTAATGATAAATAAGTTTATATTATACACTTCCTTTTTAAGCAAGAAAGAGATTGCATCAGATAATTCAAAATTTAATAATGTACGTTTATAGGAAAAACTTATTTGAATCTATAGTGGTTGAGGATTTAAAAAATATATTTGGTGAGTATGGAGAAATTACTAGCCCCTTTATCTACTAGCATTTCACATGTTAAACAAGAGGATTTGTGTGTTTTGTCATTATATGTGTCTCAACTTTATCCTTCTCATGAGCTAATTTCTTTTGATCTTACCTTTTCAATATATGTACATGTGCCAAGAATCTGTGTGGGAATTTATTTTATACAATCAGATGATGTAAACTTTGATCACATTAATTGAAGCTCTTGTTTGTATTTTTGTATGCACTGAATTGGAGAGTTTTTATTTAATGAAGCTGTAAAGGGCCATTTAATTGCCTTGGTTAACTATGACACATGGGTTTGAATTTTCTAACATAACTCTTTATTTATGTGCATAAAACCTTAAAGAGGAAATTATGTCTTCAATATAATTGGTAGATTACATGACTATATTTGGCTGCATGTGGTGTTAATTATTGTTCATCATATATTGCTAAAGTTCAATTTATTAACACCCTTATGGGTTTGTTTCTTTTGAATGTAACTAGCTTTTATTGTTCAAGTACTATGAGTAATCTTATGCATTTTCAGAGCTGTTACCTTTAATTTTTGTGGAAAGTTTTGAATATTTTCCTAGTAGAGATCTTACTACGACTTTGAATAACATTGAGGTACTACTATTTTAGCTAATATATTTGTTTAAATATGAAATGTTGTATTCATATGTGTTCTGAACTCAAAATGCTACGCTAAGAAGTTGTGTTTATTATGAAGTGTAAATTTACTATGAAGGTGGATTTGTTATCACAATTTGTAATAACTTAGGTCTTTTGCATTTGGGCATGTACAAGATGGTTTAGCAACAATTGCTAACTTTTAGATGAATTCACACTTGTTTTTTTTTCTCTCTTATAATTAACAACTTGAAGGGTTAAAGTGTTAAAGGGATCACTTGGTTCTGTAAAATTCATCACTTGGCATTGTAAATCTGAAGATGAATTAAGAAACATAAAGAATGCAGTGAAGGCATCTTCATACGGACGTGACATTGTACAATAGTTTAAATTCAACTTGCTCTCTAAATTAAGTTTTACAATAGTTTAAATTCAACTCTATTGTTAAATAGTTAATTGTTAAATTCAACTTTTCATTAAAAACAATTAAGTTTACTAGCATAACATGAGGACATTTACTTAGTTATTTTATAAAATATGACATTTATTTGAAACCAATAAAAAAAACTGATCCAATCTTATAAATTTGTATAAAAAATTATTTTTTCAAGAGTCCATGAGCCTCTATAGGGTAATTTACATCAATGGTATCTAACTTTTTAACTAAATATCACTAAAGTATCTAACCATTAAAATATAATACAAAACTCTCTAACCTTTCATTTTATTACCAATAAAAGTGCCTAAATCCGATTTCCAGCCAAATATGACCACGTGGCACCCCATATATCATCTGACATGGTGACATGTATCATATTGCACTGATGTGGCACCACATGGTGCTGATGTGGCATTTGTAAGCCTCACACGTCAGTATAATGGAACCATTATTAAAAGTAAGATACCGTAGTTGGACCAATGTTAAAAGTTAGGTACCATAAATGAACATTTTTTTTTATTTTTTAGTTGATTTTTGTTTGTTTAATTGGTTTTTATTTTCTATGATAAAATTTGAAACTTTATAGTTTTTAAGTAAAAATTTGTATTTTTAATGTGTATCTTGATTTTTAATTAAAATGAAATATACACAATTTAAATTAATATTCAATTCAATAAAAATCATTTAAAATTTATTATATATTATTAACTTGTAAACCGTCTCAAATAGTAGTATAATACACTGCTATTTTGTTTTGAAATATATAGTATATATGTTTTAGCATATAATAAATATAAAATTTTATTTTTATTATACTAAATATAAATGCATATATTTTATATCAAAATAGTAGTAAATTGATGAGTCGATTTACAAGTTAACTATATAATAAATTTTAAATGATTTTTATTGAACTGATTATTAATTTAAATTATGAACATTTTATTTTATTTAAAAATTAAATTTTAATTTTAATTGAATATTTTATAATAAAAATAAAAATTTATATTTATTATAAGCTAAAAAATATATACTATATATTTCATATCAAAATAACAGTGC
This sequence comes from Mallotus nudiflorus, assembly GCA_947683625.1. Taxonomy (NCBI): domain Eukaryota; kingdom Viridiplantae; phylum Streptophyta; class Magnoliopsida; order Malpighiales; family Euphorbiaceae; genus Mallotus; species Mallotus nudiflorus. Next base: position 65,320 of record CANTUR010000960.1, read on the forward strand.
ATTATACTACTATTTAAGCTGTTTTACAAATTTTAAATGATTTTTATTGAATTAAATATTAATTTAAATTATGAACATTTCATTTTATTTAAAAATTGAGATACACATTAAAAACATAAAATTTCACTTAAAAACTATAGAGTTCCAAATTTTATAATAAAAAAACAAAAACCAATTAAACAAATAAAAATCAACTAAAAAATTAGAAATTTTTATTCATGGTATTCAATTTTTTGCGTTGATCCTATTACGATATCTCACTTTTAATGATTGTTCCATTATACCGATGTGTCAGACTTACAAATGTTATATCAACACCATGTGGTGCCATGTCAGTTCAGTGTGACACATGTCACCATGTTAGATGTCATATGATATGCCACACGATCATTTTTTATCAGAAATAAGGTTTAAACACTTATTGGTAATAAAAACAAAAAGTTAGTAAGTTTTATGCTATATTTTAACGATTAAATATTTAATCGTATTTAGTTAAAAAGTTAATTAATATTAGTGTTAATAATCAGCTGCTACGGTAGCTTTTCCATCCAAAACTGAGTCCATAAGGCGACGTGGCAAGTTATGATTCCACCAAAAAGGTTGTAGTAGGGGAGGTTGTAGTTATTTCCCTTGCTAGCGACCCTTACGAATGAAGCTTTTCTTTTTTGGCTTTTAAATGGGGACAGCCCTCGTGTCGTGGCGGTGCCACTGCTGTCCTTGGCAACTGAACTTTAACAACAAAACAAAACCAAACTCATCTCCTCTCCAAAACATAAACTTTTATTATTAATTAGTGTTAACTTTATTAGCTCTCTAACCCAATTTTAAGGTTAGTAATAGGAAACTACTTCGACCAGCTACTTTTTATTTTTTTTTAAAAAAAAAAATAAAAACTAGTAATGGTAAAAAAATCATTAAATTTGGGAACAGCCTGGAGAAAGCAAAATTAGAAAAAAAAAAAAAAAAAAAAAAAGAAAAAGAAAAAGAGAGCTGCCTTGCTGCTAGACTGTAATATTATTGATCTCTCTTTTTCTGTATATGTCTTTTTGGGTTCTCAGATGTTGAAATTATTTTGAAATCATCAGTTTTTCCTCAGTTTCATCTGCATTGTTTCTCTTTTCCTTCTCCTTCTCACAGGTACTTCATTTTCAGTTAAAGATCTGATTTTTCATATGCTTTTTCGATTTACGATTTGCTTCGCGCATAATCTCATCTTCTTCTTTTCTCTGTGTTGTTAACAGCTCAAAATTAAGTGGCAAGACACAGATGGCTGCTGAGCTTGTCAATTCCGCTACAAGTGATAAACTTCACGAAGTTGATTGGGCTAAGAATATCCAAATATGTGAATCAGTAGCCCGTGATCAGAGGTATTTTAGCTCGAAAGGAAATGCAACAATTTCATTTTATTTCAAATGAATTTTATTTTTGTCGTCTGAAAAAAAAAAAGCCATGTTGTTGCTATAATTCAATTCTTTCAACTTGAAGACAGCAAGTCATTTTTAAAATGTAACGAGTTACTTGATTTTGCAAGAATTCAGTTGAGTTGAATTACTGCACATGGTTTTCCTTTTGCGGTTTGATTCGTCGTCCTCTGTTTTAGTTATTACTCCAATGTTTCATTCTGATCTTATGTACCTCCTTGATCGGTTTTTATTTGAGGGATGATATATAAAGTGCACTTGTCCGAATTCCTGCGTTGTTTCAGCGAACTATAGGATTTAACTTGTTAGACTGTGATAGTTAATGTAGTTCATGTGGGTGCGAATTGCAATGCTTCATCATCAATCATCTTTTCTTTTTAAACCAGCTCGTGCTTATTCCAACCAATATTTTGCTTTTAAATTCACCATTTCCATGGCATGGTTTTACTGATTCTAATATGCAGGCAAGCTAGAGATGTTGTTAAAGCTATTAAAAAACGGTTGGGGAGTAAGAATTCAAATTCTCAACTATATGCAGTGATGGTGGGTTGATGCTCTTTTCTATAGTAGTGTCTTCATCTTCATTTAGTGTTTCAAGTAGCATTATTAGATTGAACATGTTTCTAGTGCTGAAATTTATTTCTTTTTCTAGTGTCCATCTGCAGCCAAGTTCTTCTAGTAATATCTTCAATGGTATATGCCTTCCTGCCAAACTGTCTTATTTTTCTTCTAATTTTGCAGTTGTTAGAAATGCTGATGAACAATATTGGAGAATCTGTTCATAAGGAGGTTATTGATACAGGAGTTTTGCCTATTCTTGTGAAGATAGTAAAGAAAAAAGTGAAAGTTCTCTTCTACATAAAGTTTTGCTACTTTGGGCTAAATTTAGTACCTTGTACATCACTATTAAACTTATCTTGCTTTTTGTTACAGACAGATTTGCCTGTACGAGAAAGAATATTTCTTCTTCTAGATGCCACACAAACATCTCTTGGTGGTGCTTCTGGAAAGTTCCCTCAGTACTATACAGCATATTATGATTTAGTGGTAAGTGGAAGTATGGAAGATGTCAACTGAAATTCTTAGGCTTATTTTTATGCAACAACATTATAAATTCCTTGAATTATTGCAAATGATAGCTACATCATAAACAGGTTATATTGTTTTTTCAGTCATCTGTCAACTTATAAATGATAAGCCTCCTGTGCATGATCTTTTTAACAGTAATTTGAAAGAGAAAAAGTAGTTCTCAACTAAGCCTAATTCTAACTAAATCTTATTTGATAGAAAATTCTTCTTTCAACTATGTGTGATTGTCAGGGTTCTAAATAATGGTTCAGGAACTGTATTGATGTCAGATTCAGTGTAATGGTATTGGACTGAATTAGACTGAAACAATCACTGTTACATTAATTTCTGAGGACAATTATTGTTCAAATAGGTAAATTTAGAAGTACATTAGTTTAGAACTCTATAGTAAAAAGTCTTTACTAACTTGGGAAGTTAAAAGGAAAGTATAGAGTCAGAAAAAATAGGCAAATTTTGAAAAATAAAAGGAAATTGAATTGTCTCAATCCCTATAATATATTGCTAAATAACATATTGGGATGGCAAAATCCTGTTAAGTATCAGCCAGTACACTGATACACTACTGATATTTAAAACCATCATTGTCGAGTTTGGGCAAAGTAAAGAAAAATCACAAGTTTCACATCTTGTTATTTGACTTATGCATCACCAAAAATTAGTTAGTCTTCATGATGAGGGTAATATTTATTATGATGAAATTTTCCCAGTAAATTGTTCATTCCTCAAAAAATTTATTCCAAGAGAGAGATTTCCCATAGTTATATTGTGTAACTTGTGGCAAATTTGAACATCTTTAGCTTCTGGTCTTTGAGTAATAGTGATGCTTAAGATTCTTGCCCATTGAAGGTCATTGTCATTCAAAAAAATAAAATTTCTGATACATGCAGCTCTGTAGATCCCCAAATTTTGTGCCTCTTTTGAGATATGGTGAGGGTGTGTGTGACCATTTCTACTCCTGAATTTTTTGTGTTTCTTTCAGTGCCGTTCAACCGTGGCTTTAACTCTTTGTCTCTTTCCCAACAGTGGCAAATGAATGGTATTGAGCATGTCTTCAGAGTTTAATTTCTATTATCCATGTCGATCCATTTCAAAATAGAATGAGTACCTGATCCTCAGAATCCAAATCAACATTCATTAACCTATTTAACAGTCAGTTTATTGTTGCAACACCAATGTTCACTTATAAAGTACTTTTAAGAATTGTACTAGTGGGAACCTCACTCCACCACCACAACTATCATAGTTACTGCTGCTGCCACCATTACTGCCAAAAAGATGTGCCACAAGCATTTCAACAGCTAAAATTTCTATTAACAAAGAGAAGATTTATGCAATTTATTGAATCCGACTAATTGTTAAAATGCACCTTAATTAGTGGCCAAAGAATTGTTGCTGAGAAATTTTTGAAGGAAACAGAAGGGTATTTCTGGTTTTATGGTCTTGAACTAAAACCTTACTGGAAATATTAAACTCAAATTTGTCCTCAGAATTTTTCTACGTCCTATAAGATAATTAATTTGTGTATCCTGTGACATCATGGTGACCATAGGCAAGTTTCAATAGAAAAAAAAAATCATTTCTCTTAGTCTTAGCCTTTATTTTCTTTGTAGTTGTTCTGCTGATGAGACATCTGCTGCTAATGGGATCTCATGCTCTATTATGTGTGGTGTTTTTATTGGTTGCTGTTTTCAGCTTACATAACTAAAAACTTTGAAGTACTTTGGTCGTTGTGTAACTTTTTAACTCCTGAAAAAAGCTTGTTTTGTATTGTATTTTCAGAGTGCCGGAGTACAATTTCCTCAAAGGCCCCGTGAAACACAAACCAATAACCCTACTTCACAAGCAAAGACAGGAAGCACACTTAATGGAGAACTTGCTGCCTCTAGACATGAAGTGGTTGCCCAGCAAGCCATACCTCAAGTTGTTCCTGAATCTAGGTATCTTTTGCTGAATTGCTTCCATTTGTGATTTGGCCCTTTTTCTTTTTTCTTTTTTTTTTTGGGTTCCTACAAGAAATGTCTATTTTCTGTTGTTCTCTGATTCCTTATCTCATACAGTGGCTACATTTTGTTGGCTAAAATTTTCATTTGCTTCTGATAATATTTGTGGGTCAGAAAGAATTCTACTCCAACATGGATAGAGTTGATTTTTGTAGTTTTTTAAATTGTCTGTTTCGCATGCCAATGATGTATTCAACCTGATTGGGTGTCAGTTGAAGAGCTAGAGGTACAAACTTCATAGATAACATAATGATGATGGCATGAGGGATGTAATTGTGGCACATCAGTTGACATTGCAATGTACAAACCTTCTATCTCAAAATATATACTGTCTACTAGCATGTACTTCGACTCTACCAAAACCAGTAGTTAAATTGAGAGAGGAGCATCATGCAAAGTGGAGTTTCTGTGGAGACAGGGAATGTAATAGAGGACTCATCTTGGTAGCACTACCCTCCTAACGGAAATAAAAGTGGGCCCAATCCTATGTTGTCTTGTACTTAGTAGAGGAGAAAAAAAGAGGTTGTTTGCTGTATGAATTCCCGCAGGATTATAGAGTGAGATGCGTACCTGTCATAACATTCCATAAATGTTGTTGTAAGCCATACTGACTCTTAAAAACCGTATAGCAAATTGGAACCAATCTTTAAAGAAATGCATGAGCATTTCACTACTAGTGTAATGTCCTAGTCTGCTAAGTTGCATGGAAACAGAAATGTGGATATGGAGAATTGTGAAAACGGATATGATGAAACGGTATTTTTTAAAAATATAGGAAACGGAAACGTGGGGAAATATGTAAATATTAAAAATATGAGGATATATAAATAAATATTAAAAATATATAAATTTAAATTGTGTATATAAATATTAAAAATTTAATAATTACTATCAATCTAAAGTATATTATAAATTATTTTGTTTAGTTAAGAAAAATATAAAATTCCTTTTAAATATATTTTCTTTCTTATTTAGGAAAAAAAAACTAAAAAAATGTACTTCTCACGTTGGAAAGGTGTTTCCAAGTTGGAAAGGTGTTTCCAAGTTGGAAAGTTTTCTAATTTTTCAAATTTGTAGAAATAGTCCTGAAATGTTTATGAAAAGTTTTCTGAAGCTTCCAGCACAGGAAAATACCTACTAATTGAAGTCTCAATGCATAATAGCTGATTTGTGTTTGTTGCCATTTTTATGGCTAGATGCATCAGGAGCTTTCCAACAACTTTCCTTAAATCTGTTTAGCTTGGTTTGGAAGGCACTGCACTTCTAATTCTAATGTTTTTGCCTCTTTTTCCAAGTGCTGCCTATTTTATAAGGATGTCTTGTCCCCAATCATAATATTTTCTTCTTAATTATGAATTACTTTATTTTTAATCAAACAAGATATAAAATAGTTATTCCAAACTTATAGACTAAAGAAATCATCTTGAATTGTTCATCATAAAGAGCAACAAGCATTTTTCTAGACAGGTTTCTAATATTCATGTTCCTGTGTATTGAAGCAACTTATCTCACAACTAGAGCTTGACGAAATACACTCTTGTCAAGGTTATGAAAGGATCCTAGATTTTTTAAGGTTAATGTGTGTTGCATGCAAGGTTTGTTGCTTGCTGCCAAAAAGAAACTGGGGCTTTTGACTTATATTCTTCCTTGAAATTTTATTGCTAATACTATAGCGTGCTAATGTTTTGGAACATTAAATATTGCAAATATGCAAGCCTTTCAAGTTCTCCCTCTCTATTCAGATGTTATTCATAGCAATGACTATTCACAGTTCCTCAGAAATATTTTATGACTATTTAGTACCTTTTCTCTGCAGACGATGGTTTTATTTCTGTTTTATTCTATGCAGTATTATTCAGAAAGCTAATAACGCACTAGAGGTCTTGAAAGAAGTTCTTGATGCTGTTGACTCTCAACATCCTGAGGTACATAACCAGAGTCTCCTTTTTTAGCCCCCCATTTTGCATTTGGCATTAGATTTAAATGGATGGGCATCTTCTGTTGGTCATTTGTAAGGTATTGACACAATGGACTTTAGTGGGACATATCTCCGAAGATTTCATATTCAGCTTCATAGCATATGCTTGGAATTTTGTTGAGTACATCTTAGATAGCACGAGGACTTTCATAAAGCTTTCAAGAATAGAAGAACTATAATTATGGGTTATTATCCTCTTCAATAAATCCAAAATACCTCTTTAATATCTATATTCTTGTACTGTACCCTGACTGAATGTTGACTATAAAGGTGAATTAACTGCCTATACTTTTCAAATGGTTGACACTTGTTCTGCTTGTGCCTGATCACATTCATGAAATTATCAATTTGCATTTTTGTTTCTGTTTACATTTCTTTTTTATTTTAGGGAGCAAAAGATGAGTTTACTCTTGATCTTGTGGAACAGTGCTCGTTCCAAAAGCAGAAAGTTATGCATCTTGTGATGACTTCTCGGTAGGTCTACTTTCTGGTTAGTAAGATGGATATTACTTACTAGTGACTTGCATAATCACTCTGAAGTTTCAGTGTGCGAGTATCATTGAATTACAAATACTTTATGTTCACATGAATGTTCATATTAGTCATAGTTCAATGTTTATTAATCATGTCTGCTGTCAATATTTTCACAACTATCAGTGTAGTTCAAACTGCAACATCCACATTTCAGTTAGTTGAACCATCTCGAATTCAACTTTAGAATTGTTCCATTTAAATAGCAGTGATGATGGATGCATGCAGTGAATGCATTCAGTGGCAATTTGCTTGGCGGCCAATATTGATAGGCAACCAAGTGCTGTAGCTGGATTGAAGTGTATATGGCTGGATTTGAAGCTATATGCTATCCTGGTTACAGATAAACTTAGAATTCCTGATAACATAATCCTAGTAAATGTCTTTTAACTGTGTAGCCAAAAAAATTTATTCTTTTTCCTGTCTCATCCTAGTTTTACTTTTCATCTAATGACAAAAAAAATCCACCAAACTGACCAATTTGAAGACATTCCACTTTTAAAATTTTAATAGGTTAGAGAATTCAACAATTACATATAAGCCTATTTATAAAACTATTGATTGATGTAGTTTTCCATATTGTCTGAGTCCATCTTTCTGTTATTGCATATGCATAGATTGTGGTCTCATGCTCAATCCGGTAAAAAAAAAATGACAAATTGAATAGTTAAGATTAGCATATTTCGAGGGTGATTTTGTCAACCTGTGTTTGAGATCTAGCTCATACTGAGTTAGAATAAGTGGCTTATATTTGGTAATTTCATTCATGGCTTCAGTGTTGTATATCCAAATATTTTTGCTGGCTTTGTATATATAAATTTTCCACAGGGGTCTGACTATCATGTCTGGATCCTGTTCGAAAAATATTCAAAGAAAACAAACTCTGCTTTGTGGTTCCTCTGGGTTTATAAGCAGCTGCTTTGTTCTGATTTCCCTTGTCAATTTTATCATTTTATTCATTGAACAATATATTTATAAAAGATAGGGATATAAACTTATGTAGCCATATTAAAATTTAGACACATATGGGGACTATTGCAACTTGAATTCACTCGCCTCTGTTTCAGGGATGAGAAGGTAGTTTCTCGTGCAATTGAATTGAATGAACAGCTCCAAAAGGTTCTGGCACAACATGATGCCCTTGTATCTGGTAGGTCTGTTCTCTCAGATAGATCTCCGTTTTCAGATAATACTACTTCAACTGCAAATCATTATAATCATTGTGAAGAGGAGGAAGAGGAGGAAGCTGAACAGCTTTTCCGAAGGTAAGCCCACCGAGTTTTCATTACACATAGGCTTTGATGTAGAAAGAGATCATTTGAGCTTTTGTTTTACACCCTGCATATCTGCTTTCTATGAGCTTTTGTTTTACACTCTGCATATCTGCTTTCTATCCCCTGTCAACCTTAGTTTTGTATCTACTGGTAGAATAGGATGATGCTAGTTGATAAGTGGACATTCTTTATTGTTTTATATGAAGCTTTTTTTTTTTCAGCTTTATTTGATTATTGCTGTCTCCTGGTTTAAATGGCTGCCTCTTTGCAATGCTCAACAGGTTGCGAAAAGGAAAGGCTTGTGCAAAGCCTGAAGACGAAGGGGAGTCAGAAGAGCGCATCCCTATTGGCATTCTTGGGTCATCTATTCCTGGAGAGATGTTGAACCGTCCCCTTATACGGCCACTTCACTCAGATCAATCGCATGAGCCTAGTGCAAATCACTCACCAGTTGCAATTCCACCTCCCCCTGCAAAACATGTGGAGAGGGAGAGATTCTTTCAGGAAAAGAAAGTTGATGGTTCTGCTGTTTCTGGCCATATGAGGGGGCTCTCATTACACAGTCGCAACGCCAGCAGTTCTCGCAGTGGAAGCATAGATTTTAGCGACTGACACACACTAGAGCGATATATCCTCAACCCTCTTGTTTTGTTTTGTATTTAATTAGTTATCCTTTGTTATGGTTTGTTGTATTCTTGCTATTATGGGTGGTTCGTATGTGGGTAGCTTGATGTTTCAGGATAGAAGAAGGTTATAGCTTGTAAGATCCCTTTTTAATTAAAGTTTTACTTCTAAAGAATTCCAACCTCAGTTTGCACTTTTTAAGCAAACTGCGACTTTGGTGCCATTATATTGGAGCTGTGAAAACAATATTATTTCTGAATCTGTGGTTGATATATCGTCATTTTGTGTCTTAACTGTCCTCCATGGTGACTGAAGTAAATTTTCTTTTAATTTGGATATTTTTACTAGGAATAATGTGTATTGGCCCGCGAAACTCACAGCAGCTTTGGAAATGGAGTTAAACTGTAGTTTTCTCATTGGCAAAATTCATTTTTCATGTTTAAGTTTTAGACCCTCAAGGTTCATTTTTTATATTTAGACCCTCGTACTCTATGGGTTGTAATTTTAAACTCTGTCTATTATTTAACACAAATTATTTCATTTTGATCTGTTAAATCTTATATCTTTAATATTCATGCCATTTTTTTTTATCATTTTAAACACTTTTGTATCTTTTAAAATTTTTTCATAAAAAAATTGTTATTTTAATTTTTTAATATTTAAATTTAAAATAAATATAAGTTTGTATATAAAATAATTTTAATGTAGAAAAGATTATAGTAATACTATTGTTTTTCACAATATTTTAAAATATACAAGTTTTATTTTTAATAAAATATAATTTTCTAGAATAAAATATTCTGATGAAAAATAATATTATAATTAAAAGACATAATGATAAGCATATGTTTTCTAATTATTTAAAATCTAAAATTTATATTTTTCATACCTTTTTGGCTTTATTTTTGTACAGAATTTTAAGGAATATAAACCATATTTTGTTATAATGTCTTTTTAATTATGGTGTTCTTTTTCAACATAATATTTTATTTAAAAAAAAATAAATTTTATTGAAAATAAAACTTATATAATTTAAAATATTGTGAAAAATAATACTATTATTATAATTTTTTATATCTTTATATTAATTAATTTATTATTTTTAAAATTTAAATTATTTAAATATGTATATATAAATTTATATTTCAAATTTAAAATTATAAAATATAAATTTATAGAATACCGGAAAAAAAAAACAACCTTAGGCTTTGATATTGAAACACTCAATTCACAAGTTACTTGCTTATGCTTATTCTAACATAGAATCCTTCTAACATTTCAACTTTAAATTGAGAAAATTAAAAAATTATAATTAAAATACGCCATAATCAATTAAAATTCACAAACTAATAAATAAAAGCAATTTTTCTGAATAAAATTATTTTCTATAAAATGAAATTTTTTTAATAATATTTCCTTATTATTATTTTATCTTATATTTTAGTATTGAGGTGGGGTTGGGTGAGATTTAAATATAAAGTTCATATTGTGCTTAATTTCTTAAGCCTGGAAAAATTACAGTTATTCGATAAAATAATGAAAAAAGTAAATTACATTTTCCCATTAATTTGACTTAATTCACACTTTTTATTTTTGTTTGAAAATAGAATTTTTTTTCACTTAGTTTTTATTCCATCGGCATATTAATCCTTTTGATAGGATTTCGATTAATCTCTTATATTATGAAAATATTTTAGTCCATTTATTTTGTAAGATAAAACATTAGTCCCTCTATTTCATAAAAATATACAGTTTAATCCCTCTATTTTAATAAAATTAAACCATTTAATTTCTTAATTTAAAATTTTTAAAGGTAATTATTTTTCAACTTAATTTAAAATTTTTAAAAGTAACTATTTTTCAAACATTTACACATATTTCTATTAATACCTTATATTTAAAATCAAGTAATAATTTTAACGAATTCATTAATTTGCTTTTCACTTTAAAAATCAAATTATTCATTTTTAATGTTTGGTTTCAACATTATATATTTTTAAAAGTTATTAAAAAGAAAAATCAATTAAATTAAGTGAAAAATGAATATAAAATAAAATTGATGAAAATTTGTAATTTTATTTTTTTATTTAATATATTAATAGATGTTAAAATTTAAATTGAAATTGAAATTGAAATTTTAAATTTAAAGTAATTAAAAATTAGAGGGACTAAATTATTTTATAATATTTAAATAGAGGGATTAAAATATTTTATTAATATAAAATAGAGGAATCTAAGGGTGTTTTTACTTATAGAGAATTATTTTTTGTTTTCATTTTTTAATTTTTAAAGAAAATAAAAACTTTTCAATTTTATAGAAAATTTGTAGAACATGCTTACTTGTTAGAAATTGAAAATATTTTTCATTTTTTGAAAATATAAAATGTATTTACTTGTTCTCATTTACAACTTGTTTTTCATTTTTAAAAACTGAAAATGTACTTACTTGTTATCATATAAAACTTGTTTTATATATCTGAACACCTAAAAATTATGTTAAAATTAATAAATAAAAATTAAATTTTAAAATATTAAATCATCGTCTTTTATAGGGAGTTTGTTTTATCTAGGACTTGAATTGTATTAAAGTAGAGAGATAATTTAAAATTTTAAAAGTAGAGTTTTGTTTTGAGTGTTTTTTAATGAATACTTTGTATTTTCACTTTATATTTTTAATGAGAAAAAGTTTTGAAAATAATAAAAAACTTGTTTTACACTTTTTTTCTTAAATTTATGAAAATGGTGAAAATAGTTTTCAAATAAAATTTTTGTAAAAAATACCTAAATTAAATATAAAATTCTATTTTCTGTTAAAATTTTGAAAAATTTTCTAGAAAATTGAAATAATTTTCTCTAAGTAAACAGAACCTAAATGTTTTTTTAATATAAAAGATTTATGGATCTACATAAAAGAATAAAGTGTTTTTGGAATGAATATTAAAATATAAACAAATAAAATTTTCAAACAAAGGGGAAAAATATAAATTAGGTTAAATTTAAGGGAGAAAATGGAATTTTCTCTAATCAAAATATAGATAATTTAATCCATTTAAAATAAAAAAAAATGGGTGAAACTGATAGATATTTTGGAAAATTGGATTAATGAATGAAAAAGAAAGGTAGAGCAGGAAGTAGAGGAAAGAAGATGAATGGATAGGGAAGAAAGGTATGATATGAAGAGGGTAAAAACAGAGTGGCTGTGTTTGTGATAAGTCACTCTCTACTCCACAAAGTCACCATTTTACCCATTTTATTTGGAAGCAAATGTAGCAGCAGCAGCACTGCTACCATACTTCATGCCAACTATTCTCTCTTTCTCACTGTAACAACCAGACGCCAAGGAGAAGATCCAATTCCCGCTGTTTGTTTCTTTTAATATTATTATTATTATTTTTGGATCTGGCTTTTCAATTCCTGTAGATATAGGGACCTGTTTTCCTGTTGTTTCTTTAATCAGGTGGGTTTGGGATTCAATACTAGAGCTCAACAGCTGCTGCAGTTGATTCTCTGCGTTGATTTTGACAATAGTAAACAAAATCTATTTGAAAGGAAAAAAAAAAAAACCCCCCAAAAATGAATTGTCCAGCAATGAACGCTGCACCAACTCCTTCCTCTGCTTGTCGCAACACATGTCTCTCCTCTTCAGCAGCTTCTCGCAATGGAAAATTCCCCTTGTAAGTGTTTTAATAATGCACATAAGCTCTTTTTTTTAGCATGCGGTTTGTTTGAAAGTTTTTGATTTGATTGTTGTTTGCTGTTATAGGCTGTTGCCGCAAGCAATTTGTACCTCTCAAAGGATGTGTTGTTCATCTAATCTATCAAAATATAGTACTAATAGTAATCCTTTGGGATGGTCAAAGCAACAGGCGAACAAGTGCGATGGTAGTGCTTTGAGAGCTGTAGTGACTTCCAAATCTCAAAGTGCTCCCACTGGCACTGCACCACCTCTATTTGGTGATGATAGGATAGGAGTTTTGTTGCTCAATCTTGGAGGTCCTGAGACTCTTGATGATGTCCAGCCTTTCCTCTTTAACCTTTTCGCTGACCCGGTAAACTTACATGAACTTGCTTTTTTTTTTTTTTTTGATTGGATTAAATTCAGACCCATTTATGTTATCATTTGTGAGGCATTGAAATAATGATGTATTTAACTTGTTTTAAGGTAGCTCCCTCATTAGGTAATCATATAGATCAAGCGTCATTTTTCCATTTGTTTTACCTATTTTATTTTTCAGGACATTATACGATTGCCGAGGTTGTTTCGGTTTCTTCAAAAGCCATTGGCTCAATTTATATCCGTTGTAAGGGCACCGAAGAGCAAAGAAGGCTATGCTTCTATTGGTGGTGGTTCACCTCTACGCCAGATAACTGATGCACAGGCATGACTTTTTATTTCTCCTTTTCAGATACAAGACAGCTATTGTTCTTGTGGTGGTTTATATTTGTTCTTGTATAACCTAAAGCTTCAAATGAATTACACAGAAGCATTTTGCATTTCCTGATAGTAAGGCCTTAATTCACATGTACAAGTTTTGCTGAAAAGTGCTTTTTTGTTGTTATGGATATGTCTTTTCCTCATCATCTACTTGCCCTTCTTCTCTTTAATACAGGCTGAGGAGTTGAGAAAATCACTTTGGGAAAAGAATGTCCCAGCAAAGGTGTATGTTGGTATGCGTTACTGGCACCCATTCACTGAGGAGGCTATTGAACAGGTATTCTCTTTGACATCAGTTTAATTCTGATGTTCTTCCTGTAACTCAATGCAACATAAAGATTCTTAAATGATAATTTTGTTGTCCTTTTAATCTATTATGCTTGTTGCGGAATGCAGATGATACTTCAAAGATTCTCTTTTGCTACCCCATGAATAAACACAATATTCTGCTGTGTATTTGTAATATTTAACACTGTTTTAGTTATGGTGTTGTAGTTATGTATCCTCATATAGCTTTTCTAGACTGTGGAGCAATAAATAATTTTTGTAACTTACTGACTAACTATGTTTTGCTTTGAATACTTGTTGTGCAATCTATGCTGCTTAAATTTAGGTGCTTATATTTGGGACACATGCACATATTTCTGTGATGGTCAGGCTCAATTTTTTCTTTTGTTTTCCTTCTAATTGTGGATCATGCTGAAGTTGTCATGTCCATTTTAGGTGTTTATTGAGTCCAGGAAGGATAAATTAGGCTAAAGTGAAGAGTTACAGCAACATAGAATAGATTTGGCTATTTAGACTGGTTTTTGTTCAAATACTATCTCTCACCATGGTCAATTATATCTTTTTTCTTGGCATCCTCTTTGATGCTTTCAATTGAATTGTTGTAACTTGAGTTTTGAAAATAGTTTCTACTTCTTGATCATGCTATGTGTAAATGTTTTCTATTTAACTATTAGAATGCTCATTCCATTTATTGAATCAAATGGTTTGAAGTTTGAACTTATTTCTGTTGTTCAATAAATTCCCTCATCCTCATTTTCCGTAGAAAAAGGTTTCAACACTAAAAAATCAAGGCTGTTTATTTCATCTAGAATTTATCGTGCTCATGTTTAATTTTTAAGTTCTCAATTGGATAGACTTGTGGCATAGAATCAAGTTATTTGATTTCAGGTTGGATTTAGGAATGACTTTATTCTGCTTCATTTTTTTATATACATTGATTATCCTGTTTTCTGATCTTAATTAACAGTGAAATAATATTTTAGTGGTTATAGTACTAGGTTGCACTGGTAATAAGGCTCTGGGTTTTTGCCAATCTATTAGTATCAGCATTTGAATGAAGATCTCCGGAGCTAATTTCTGGATTATCTGTTTGGCTGTTAGATTAAAAGAGATGCAATCACAAAACTGGTTGTGCTTCCACTTTATCCTCAGTTCTCTATATCAACTAGTGGTTCAAGTCTTCGTCTCTTGGAGAATATTTTTCGGTGGGTGTAAAGTACATGCAATATATATGCTCACATTTTAAAGCATACCTTGAAATTAATATTTTCTTTTGTTTTTCCAGGGAAGATGAATATCTTGTTAACATGCAACACACAGTGATACCTTCCTGGTACCAGCGTGAAGGATACATAAAAGCCATGACAGATTTAATTGAAAAGGAATTACAAAAATTTGATTCTCCTGAGAAGGTACTATCTTTTTAAATGTACGTGTACTCTTTCTTTAATTTTTTTCCTTGGTTCCTTTGTTGTTGTTGTTTTTTTAATTTTTTTCAAGCCTCTCTTGGTAAGAGAGACTTCATTTACCCTATACTCTATCCCTATTCTTTTGTTTTAAAATTTTAAAATTTTTTTATTTTGCTATTATTGTTTGCATAATAGGTATTATCACTATTTTGATAAACTTGATATCTAGCCTAAACATATGATGCATGGATATGGATAGTCTTGCATAGTAATTTAATTATTACTGTATTATGTATTTGACTTGTTAAATCAATAAAAAATAGATATTTATATATATTTCCGAGTGTCCTCAAGAATCACTGTGTCTCATAAGTAATTATGCTTTCATTATTATGTGTAATTTTGTATAAGAAAAGTTTATCATCTTTAGAACAAAAAGCTTGTAACATCATAAGAAATGCTAATCTTTAAGAAGAAACTTTTTCTCACATATGAGAATTATGCCCAGGCGATGTGTGGTTTTATTTTTTTATTATTTTTATTTTGTATTTTATTTTAGCAAAATTAGATATATATGTTTTGATAAATATAGAATTATAAGTCATAAAATCCTAATAAAATTTGATAAATCAAGATATATATATATATATAATTTTAATTCAAAATTAGAAATATATATCTTATAGATTTAGATTAATTTTTAAATATTAGACAAACATTAAATAATTATAATTTCTTCAAAAAAAGATATTATTTTTTGATGAATAACAAAAAAGATATTAGTAACTAATCCATCGTCATTTATAAATAAAGAAATAATCTTAAATTAGTAATATGTAATGATAATTAAATTTTCTGTAATATATTTAGATTTCTACCTTTGATCAAAGACCAACTAAATATAATAATATAAAATAAATGAATTTTTATTTTGAAATTTATTTTTACTGTATTTTTTAATAGAATTTTAGTTTTAATTAAATTGTATATTTAGTTTTAATTAAATTGTATATTTAACTAAATAATTTATTAGAACTCAAATAAATTATTTAAAATTTAAATTTGAAAACTATAAAAATAAATCATATGAGAGTTTCATTTTATTTTTACCTTTTCTCTGTTGAGTTTTATAAGTAGATTTTATTTAAAAGTATATTTAAACTTCAACGTGGTTAAAATACTAACCAAATATAATAATATAAAATATAAATATTTAAATTAATTTATCTAAATTTTTTAAATATAGTTATTTACTTGTACTCTTTAATATAGTTTAAATTTTATTATTGTACTTTTCTAATAGGGTATTATTTTTAATTAAATTATATATTTAGTTAATTTAATAATATCTACCCAAATGCAGAACCTCTAAATAAGAAACTCTAGGAAAGCATGAAGTTGTAGCTCATATGCATTTCAGACTAATCCCAATAAATGGAAAAAGAAACAGATTAATTAATTGAACAACTATTTCATACAGACTATTAATTATAAATATAAAGCAATACCATAAAATTGACAAGAGAAGATATATATTTACTAGTATTGTCACTTGTCAATGGACAATTGTGATAAGAAAAAATTTCTTGAAATTAAGAAGAGATAATTTTTTATTCAAATTTAATGTAAATAGTTATCTCAAAGTTATCCTAATGAAACATTTTTGTTATATAATCTTTTCTATTAAATTCATAATTTTTGTTTTTTTTAAATGATAAACTAAATTAAAAGTAGTCAAGTATTTTATTTGAACAAAAGTTTACAAATGTTATATAACTATAGGAGTCTTTTTATTTTTTTTCTTTGTAAGATTTTACTTATCAAAATTAGAGTGTTTAAATTAAGTTTTTTTCAAAGTTAAATATAACCAAAGAGATAACTGTTTTATTTAAATTAAATCTTTTCAAAGGTATTTAAAATTTAAACATAGTTGTAGTTAAATAACTAATTTAATCCTACTTTAATTAATTGATCAAACTATAACTAAATTAGTTAAAATTTAATATTTGAAATATATGAAGATATATAGTAATTTTTTCAAAACTTTTTTCAATAGAGTTTTAGTTTTAATGAAAGTATATGTATTTAACTAATTTAATCGTTATAGCTCATTTACCAAACTCCATATAAATTAGTTGTACTCTTTTCAATTGAGTTTTAATTTAAATTTAACTGTAAATGTTTATTTTAATTAATTGTAGATTCCTATCTTAATTAAAATACCAATAAAAATATTTAAATTTTTTTATATTATTACATGTCGCTTTTTATATGACTTCCAATCCTATGTGGCACTCTAAATTCAACTTTAGCTTTATATAGATATGAATGTTTCACAGTAATGTAATATTTGAAAAAGTTATTATCAAGAAATACTATTTACTAAATTATTATAATTAACCAAAAACTATGATGGATAACTTATGATTAATATAATTTCTTCACCGCTAATGTATTTTTTAAAACTTTTAAGGTTTAAGCAAACATTTTCAGTTACAAATACTGTGTAGATAATTTTTGTTGTTAATTTTTAAAGTATAAGTTTAATAATCTGGGTAATGCCCCAAAAAAATATTATAGAATATAAAGTGCCAAATGTGCGTCCTGCATATTTAAAAAATTTGTCAGAGACTTGTTGGGTAATTAATGTCCTTTCATTTGTTGGAAATGGTTAATGTGTTTGATATGTGCCAAACATGTCAAACCTGTTCATGTGTTAGGCAATTGTTTGACATTGCTTATCAACAATACTGGCATATTGATAGAACACTTGTGCATATTGAAGATAATTTTTCCTCTCTTGTGACAATAGTTGCTTAAAGCATATATTTAACTAGTGAACAAATTGGGTTGCTCAAACATTGTATGACACTTTGATGGGGTACTCAAACATTGATTTAGCACTTTGATACTTTTTAAGTAGTGGAAAATTTTTATGAAATTATGGAATACAGATGAGCCCGTGATTCAAAGGTCCATATCAGCTACTTGTACTCAATTCTAAGGAACGTAACTGTTACTAATCTGTTGCATAGATTGGTATGCAACCTTTGCAACTATTTTGTTGCTCAAGAAATAGTTGATGAAGTTAGAATTTATGAATTAGTAATTGAATTTTCTTTTGGGCAGATAATTTAATGCTATAAACTAAATTTGTAAAAAAAATGAAATTGATTAAAATTTTCTTTTGGGCTGATAAGGACAAAAAGTTTTTCTTATTTGATAATAAATGTCAAGAGTGTGGATGATGATTGTGTACATACATGCAGTTATGTACAAGCACAAACATATTTGAATCAAAATGTGCTCATTCAATTATATCTCGGTGCTTTAGATGTTTATAATTTAGGAATAGCATATTCTGATGCCCTTGTACTATCAATTTTTTTTATTTTTCATTACTATTTTTTCACATTGGTTCATTTATTTTGGCACATTGTATCATTATACTTTTATTTTTTGACACATAAGGGGATAAAGACAGTTAAAAAAATCCATTTTAGTCCCTATAATTTTAAAATTTTTCTATTAAATTCTTATAGTTTTATTTTTAATCAATTAAATCCTTGAAAATTATTAAAATAACTAAATTAAACTAAGTGCATTGAAAATTTTAAAAAACTATGTACTTTTTTGAATTTTTATTATTTAATTGATGTGTAAATCATCTATTTCTAATAAATTGATAATATTAAAAATATATATATAATTTTTAAAAATAATAAAAAATTTATAATGAAATAAATATATATATATATATAATTTTTAAAAATTATAAAAAATTTATAATGAAATATATATATTTTAATTTTTTTCTTAAATATTTATATAAGTAATACAAACGATGAATAAAAAATTAATACACAATAAAAATTTAACTAATAAAAGACACATGAGCTATTTAGTAAATGAAATACTAGTGAAAAATTATAATATTTGTTGAATAAAAATAAATAAAGATATTTATCTTATGTAATAATCTCTCTTATAATTAGTATTTAATAAGTTAACAATTCTATTAGTCAATATTTTTTCAAATGAATAACAATTTCAAGTTTTTATAACATTTTTATTAAACATAAAATTTAAATTACATTATTGATAATAAATTTTTTTTATCATCATTAAATGATTTAGATTCTTTTATTTGAATAACATATAAGAGACTTTAATGATATTGAATAATTTGTAAATTATAATTAAGTAATTATTATTGGTATTAAAACTATTTATAATTTTTTAGAAATTGGATACATAGTTATATAACAATAATATACCAATCATTTGTTTTAAATTGTAGATTATATAACATTCTTTTTTGAACAACAGTTACGGATATATTTGGATAAATATGATACATTATATATATATGGGTGAACATGATTTATTAGATTTACCTAAATATGAAAATATTAATTAATAAAATTTTATCAATTTATTGAATGTTAATTATGAGAGAGACAGTTGTATATGATAAATATTTCCTTATGTATCTTTATTCAAAAAATATTATTATTTTTCACTAGCATTTCATTTACTAAATAGCTCGTCTTTTTTATTAGGTAAAATTTTATTATGTCTTTTTTTTTTTTTTTTTTGCATTCATATTTTTATTGATTAGTATTTAATAAATAATTAAAATATACGTATTTTATAATAAATTATTTTTCTAATTTTTCTAATTTTTAAAATCATATATATTTTGAATATTATAAATTTATTAGAAATAGATGACTTATATCACAATTAGATAAGAAAAGGTTGAAAAGTATATAATTTTTAAAATTTTAAATAAATTTAGTGGAGATTTTAGTAATTTTAAAGGATTTAATTTGTTAAAAATAAAAGTATAAGGATTTAATAAAATTTTTAAAATTTTTGGGGACTAAACTGGATATTTTCAACAGCCATTATCCTCTTTTGTCCAGTAAGGCTGATATGTTGAAAAATAAAAGTAAATTTTGAATATTATAAATTTATTAGAAATAGATGACTTATATCGCAGTTAGATTAGAAAAGGTTGAAAAGTATATAATTTTTAAAATTTTTAATAAATTTAGTGGAGCTTTAGTAATTTTAAAGGATTTAATTTGTTAAAAATAATATTAAAAGGATTTAATAGAATTTTTCAAGTGACTAAACTGGATATTTTTAGTAGTAGTGTACTCTTTCATCCAGTAAGGATGAATATGTTCAAAAATTAAAGTACATGGGGATTAAAATGCATTTTTCCTATTTCTTATCATCTAGTATTTAAGCTTTAAGGTCCTTTTCAACCTAGTGTTTTGCTCTAATAATTTAATTGAAAAATGTGTACTACAGGTTGTGATATTTTTTAGCGCCCACGGGGTGCCACTTGCATATGTGGAAGAGGCGGGTGATCCTTACAAAGCAGAGATGGAGGAATGTGTGGATTTGATAATGGAAGAGCTAGAGAAGAGACAAATCACTAATGCATACACTCTTGCTTATCAGGTATGTAAAATTCCAAGTGAACACATGAATGGATTTGACTCATACCTGATCAAGTAAACAAATATATAATTGACTCATATCTGATCAGGTAAACAAATATAGAGAGCTTTCTAGTATCATATATAAACTTGACTCATATCCGATCAAGTAATCAAATATAGAGAGTGATCAAGTAAACAAATATAGAGCCTTCTGGTATCATATAAAAGCTCCCCTTCTGGTATCATATAAAAACTCCATGCCAGTATTGGCATGTACTATGGGTTTAGAGAGTGTTGGCCCATGCTTGCTCTGGTAAACATATAAATAAATTTGACCCATGTAACACAAATTTAATTTGCTCGTGTTAAGGTTCAATTTATGCCACTTTTATACCAATTGAATTCAGATGTGGGATTCATTCACATCTTCAATATTATCATATCTCATTTCACAAGTAATCACTTCTGATTGACTTCCATGATGTGCATTTATAGCATACAATTCATATCTTAGTGGTGAAAAGTTGAATATGGATATTTGGGGATTTTCTATGAACTTTGGGTTGCTGGGACTTAGAGGGTTTCAAGTGTCAGAAGAAAGGTTTTGATATTGTGGGTTCAATAGGGTATGGTAGAGGTTTGAAGTACTAACTAAAGCTCTAACAGCAATCTATCTAAAGCTTTTACAAAAAGACATGGAATCTTCAATATTAAAATCAAAAGCTAGAAGAAAACATTCTGGTAGTGTTTGTTTGGGTTTGATTCAAACGAAAGTAACTTCAAAACATGAACTTATCACTAAATCCATGGCTTTTACTGATGCAGCATGTTGCAAGAATTAACCAACACACGAATGATTGATTATGAAAACAAGTCTCAAGCATAGAGATCAAACTTTCAAATTGAGAAAATTCAAACCAAAGCTTAATTTTAATTGATAAAGTATGAATAATCATCAAAAGTCATAAACAAACCCTCAAGTAGGTTATTTATACTCTAACTCTGGACATAACTAAGGACAAAATAGAAAATAAATAAATATCCCAAATATCAAATAAAATAAAAAAAGTTCAAAATATGTGTTGCTGCAATTTAGTTCCACTGCTGTTGCATAAATCACTGAGATAGCAGCAGTGACTCTGGCTCCTCTTCCTGCTGCGCCCTGACGGAATGCTACACTTGCAGCAGTGTGTTGCTCTGCTCCCTTGCTGTGTTGCCTCATTGCAGTCACAGCAGTGTTGCTGCCATGCGGGCTGCCTTAATCATTTACAAAATCCTAGAATTTCTAAATTACTGCCTTAATCATTTACAAAATCCTAGAATTTCTAAACTTAATTAAAATTTGCAAACTCCCTAAATCATAGGGATCATGGAAAACATGGGACTAGCCCTGAATCAGAAATAAGGTTGAAAACAAAGAATAGTCAAAGTTGAGGTCACTGCTGAAGTATAATGACTTGACCTGTGGAACCATTTGGCTTTACTGCAAGTTGCACCAGGACCTTTGATGAAGAATTCTAAGTAGCAGAAAAGATTGACTATATTAAGTGAAACATCAAAATTGTTTCTATCGTGCTAGAAAAGTTTCCCCTTTTTTTTTTTTTTTTTTTGGGGAAATCAGGTTCACATTTCTGATACAAGCAGCACTGAATGATACTGTCTGGTTTTCATCTCAGTAGTTATGCGTAACTCACCCAAGTCCAACTACTGGAAATCAAGAGTTTTGCACATAATTCATAAGTTAATAGCAATTTAAGTTGAGAACTATAAAAATAAAAATTCCTTGAGCTGCATTATGGACCATCATATAGGATTAACATCAAAGTCATGGAAGAGATATAAGAGTTCCATTTGTGAATTTTACCTGTGAATCTTTCAAAACCTATTTTATCTGATAGGCTTACATTGATTAAGTTAGCCTTTGACATGAAATGATTATCTGAATTGATGCAAGCACATTAAGTCTTTTTTCACCCCAACCCTAAGTGGGTTTTGTTTCTCTTTCACCTTGCTTCATGGTGACCTGACATAGTCTGAATATTCTTACAGAGCAGAGTTGGACCTGTGGAATGGTTAAAACCTTATACTGATGATACAATCATTGAACTTGGAAGAAAAGGGGTGAAGAATCTTCTGGCTGTCCCTATTAGGTATCTTATTTTGCAGCTATTATGTTAACGTTATGATTTTGATGGATTCCTTACTTGAGGTAGATGTATAAAATTATACATGCTGCACGTTGATCAATTGTCAACTCAATATTTCCATTCTTGATCATTGAAACTCCTGATGATTTGTGAAATTTTGATGTCTGATTACAGCTTTGTTAGCGAGCATATTGAAACTTTAGAAGAAATTGATGTTGAGTACAGAGAGTTGGCCCTTAAGTCTGGCATAGAAAAATGGGGACGTGTTCCTGCACTAGGATGTGAACCAACCTTCATTTCAGACTTGGCAGATGCTGTGATTGAGTCTCTTCCATATGTGGGGGCTATGGCAGTTTCAAATCTTGAAGCTCGACAGGTACTCATGCTAACTTGTATTGTTCTTTTGAAGAATTATAATAATATGCTTGAAGTATGATATTTTGGACATGACTTCATGCTTTCTAATTGCTGATGGTCATTTCATGTTATCTGTGATTCATGCACACGTCCTTTATGAGACTTTGCATTTGTGATTGTTCATTTTTGTGCAGTTATTGTTGTGCATATATGTATCGTGCAATTTGCCGATCTCTCTTTTCTTATTTATGTGTCATTCTATTAGTTCAGAAATACACATTATTGTCAGTCAGTGAAGAGATTGGAGGGATGGTCAGGATAGGGAAATAGAAAGAGAGAACAAGAGAGAAAAGAAGGGGCTGCATCTTCTTTTACTTTTTTTTTTCCTTTGTTATTTTAAAGAGGAAATTACACCCATTGGACAGTCAAAGGACCATCTTTTCATTCGTGGCCTAGCCCTTTTTTTTTCTTTCAGTTTTGTTTTTCCGTTTTTCATTTATGTCCCTCCTTCCCTTCGTGTTTTCATTCCTTTAAATTGGCATTTTCCACCCTTTCTTTCATTTTTTTTTATTTTTTTGTAAATGTTTTACCTAATTATTATTTTTGAAGTAATCTTTAATTGAAATTAATTGTATGTATTTATTTAATTTGTATATTTTAAATAATTTTAATTTTATATTCTAAATAACAATTTTTTTAAAAAAATTTTGAAATTTACTATTGTTTAGAATATAAAAATTAAGCTAATTAAACTAAAAATTACCCAGTCTTCAATAATTATTTTTTTCATAATTATTTAGAATTTAAAAATTAAACTAATTAGACTAAAAATTGCCCATATTATACAAATAATTATTTTTTTAATAAAAAAATTATGAAATATATCAAATAAATTATTATTTTCATTATTGATACTAATAAAAGTAAAAATTATATTTATGGTCTTAATTTTATTATTAATAATGAAAAAATTGAAAAAATAACAAAAATCAACAACTGCAATTTTTTTTTTTGCTTTTATTATGAAATATATCAAAAAAATTATTATTTTTATCATTAATACTAATAAATGTAAAAACTTTATTTATGGCCTTAATTTTATTATTAATAATGAAAAAGTAATTTAAAAAACAACAAAAATAAAAAACAATCAACAATTGTAAAATTTTGTTGATTTTTATTGTTTCAGTTGTTTTTAGTGTTTTTTTGTTGTTTTCGTTTGTTGATTTTTTTATTTTTTCAGTTTTTTTATGTTACAAATACATCATAAGGATCGTAAACATGTTATATATTGATGATCAATAAGTATCAAATAATTTTTTTAAAAAAAAGTTAGACATTTTAATAAACAAATTAAAGTGAAAAAAAAATCCTTATTCTTTAAATAAAAGGAGAATTTTTATTTATTTATTGTTGTTACAACAGTTGAAAATATTTATTGCTTGGTTTAACAACAATTGAAGATGTTTAGTTCATAATTATTTATTTAAAAAAAAAAAGGTCTTAAGAGAAAATAAATTTTAAACAAAAAAAAGAAAACGTTGAGAATAAAATAAAGACATTACCTTAAAAATAATAAAAAATATTGAGAAAAAGAAAAGGATAAAGATAGTACCATAAAAATAGAAAAAATGTTTAGCAAAAAAAAAAAAAAAAACGTTGAGAGAAAAAAATGTGAGCAAAACAATATGGGTAAATTACATTTTGCCTCATGTATTTTGTCGTATTATATTATTTCATTCTTAACATTGAAAAAAATACTTATTCATCCCTAACATTTGTTCTTTTGTGTACGATTTCAGCTCTACAGAGAGATTAATTAGTGCTAAAAGATAAATGTCAGAGATGAATAAATATTTTTTTATATATAAAGGATGAAGTAGTTTAATGTGACAAAACACGGGGGGCAAAATGTAATTTGCCCAAACAATAATAAGAAAAAAATTGATGAAGATAGTATAAAGCAAAAAAAATGTTGTAAAAAAAGAAAACAAATAAAATGTTGAGAAAAAAAATATAAAGCAAAAAAAAGTTGAAAAAACCAGTAAAAAGGAAAAAAAAATTGGAAAAAAAAAAAAGAGAACCTTAAAAATAAGGGTGGATAGGAGAGTGAAAAGTTAGTTTTGAAAGTTTTTTTGGTCAATGCAATTTTTGAAATTTTTTTACTCATTAGCTTATTTGTTAAAACTTCCCTATTTTAAATTAAAATTTGCTACACCTGTCTAGCCCTTTTCCTCACTGTTTGTTCTTTTTGTTGCTTAAGTGTATTAGAATACAACATCACACACCATATACCGATATCTATCTAGTGCCTACGAATGAGATTTGCCTGTGGAGCACCTTTGACAGCTAACGGGTGTGAAGATAAATGCTAAGTCTTTATTCTAGACAATCTTTAGGGTACACTTCATTCAGTTCTTTCTTTATGAAACCTGGAACCAGCTCTAGTTAGGAATGAGCTAACATTTAACAGTTGGACTTCCTGTTAATTATAACTTCTGTTTTTAATTGACATTGCTGCATTTTCTACTGGTGCTTGTTGCCTGATTTGTGGTTCCATGCACTTTTCTGCAGTCTTTAGTTCCACTCGGCAGTGTTGAGGAGTTGTTGGCTACATATGATTCAAAACGTAGAGAGTTACCTCCACCCGTGACTGTGTGGGAATGGGGTTGGACACGAAGTGCAGAAACTTGGAATGGAAGAGCAGCTATGTTGGCAGTTCTTGTTCTGTTGGTTCTTGAAGTTACAACCGGGGAGGGGTTTTTGCACCAATGGGGTATATTTCCATTGTTTCATTGACTAGAAGCATGTGCATAAATTACACCAAAGTGTAAAGTTTTGATCCTGAAAGGACACCCCTTGTGCATTAAGTTTGCATACTTAATACATGTAAACCAGATATTGAGGCAATTATTCTCCAATCTGACAATGGGTTGGATTTGGAGGTAATAGTATATAGAAGCAGGCTGAATAACAGCAGTATAGTGGGTGATGATAGGAAAGCTGTAATATAGGTGTCATGTTACTTTGTTACCTTACACAATGTTCTCTTTTACTGGACATGGTCAGATCTTGCGTAAAATTCTGCTCTCGATGTTGACAGTTAACATTTTACAAGACGAAAATGTAGGGCGTATTCTGATTGCAAAGCATGCAGGAGTGTAATTTCCAGAGGGGAATAATAATTTTTTTTCTCTTATTTATAAGTGCCAAGGTTCAAAATAGAAGTACAGTGGTGCCAGGGTTCAAAATAGAAGTACAGTGGACCTTTTCAAATGTCCTGAACCCCTATTCTACTCAATGGAATATTGGGAATCAGGTTTAAATCTCCGTTGTTAAATACACTCGCAATTTTTCCCTCATCCCATCCACTATTATCTTACCAAAGAATATCATATGCATTCAGATACGTCATTTATACGTAGGGTAGAGGAACATAAGTGATATAAGAGCATTTTTAATGATATTTTTTAAAATAAAGAATATATTATAAGTAATAAAGAAAATCTTAAAATATAAAGAGTAAATAATTTTATTTAAATTAAATGTACTTTTTATATCTTACTTTTATTTTGTTTTATCCTGTAAATATTTATTTATTTTTATTTTCTTTCTTTACAAGAAAAGAATCTAATTGAAACTAAGAATATGTATGAAAAATAAATGTGTATTAATTAAACTTTGTATAGATAGTGAATTTTGACTCTTTACTATCTCTCTAGTCTATAATTTATATTTAAAGAGTAAATTGAAGTTCTGTTTTTGTATAATCAATCTTTATAATAAAGAGTGGGTTGAAGATAAAAAATTTTGATCATTAGGTACCCATGGGGCTGTCCATATAGGAAAGGAAAAATTGCAAATTTAGTGTCTAAATTTTTCAATTTTTTCTATGGGTGCCAAACTTTTTTTTTAGGCCTTGCAATCAAGGGGTTTATTGCATCAATAGTACCTTAATTTTGCCTATGTTTCGTTTTGGTACCATATTTTTAATTTTTTCTTTTCAGTTATTGAAGTTCTATTTTTGTTTTAGATTAAAGTATCTCAAACATATCTGATCAAATTTACCATACTCTTTAGTAATTTTGTTTTCTAGAACCCACAAGATGATTAGTTGCTTACGTGGTGAATATAATAAGAAGATGCTTATTTCGGTTGCCAAGTCTGATAAAATTAATCGATTATGTTCAAGATACTTTAACCTAAAATAAAAATAGAACTTCAGTAATTGAAAAGAAAAAAAAAATTAAAAATTTGTTACCAAAATGAATTTATATGACAAAGTTAAGATACCATTGGTGCAATAAACCTGCAATCAAGTATTCAAACTTTAAAAAACATATCAATTAAATGTATCTAGTTGATTTGGTGATGACTATATGCTTGCTAGCATAAAGTGGGCTCCACTTTCTATACAGTCAGTAGCCATGTTACATGTCATCAACCACTCATATAGGAATTGGAATATACAAAACTATCCCTTGATTATTTGAGAAATTGGAAATTATAGTTAAAATTAAAAAGAAACCAAGAAAGAGAAAAAGGAAGAACCAAGGAGGAGGAGAAGAAGGATGTTTTCAATCATAAAATTTTAACATTTTCATTAGTGCATCGAGCGGGTTTAGACAGGTCAGATTTAAAATTTTTCAAGAATTGAAAACCAAACCAAAATATTTGGATGAGTGTCGGGTTGGTTTTCGGGTAACCAACTAAATGATAAAATAAATACAAGAAAAAAAAAAGTTTCCAATAGTGAAATGGCTAGTGTGCACATCTTCTTCACCTAGAAGCCCAAGTTTGAGTAGTATTTCACACATTTTATCAGTTTTTGATGGTACAAAAGGAAAAAAAATAAAATGGAGGCTTTCACACATTTTACTAGTTTGTGATGGTACAATCTCTCCTTATATATATAGAGCTTCTTACCACTTTTCTACAGTCATTCTATTGGTATAATTTTAGTTTTGTGTGTGTGTGTATAATGTTTGATTTTTCGATCAGATAGGTTCCGAAATAAAAATAAAAATCAAATCAACTTGGTTTGGTGTTTGATTTTCAGGACAAATGAATTTGCTCACCTCTAATTTTCACATTATTTATAATATCGAGATCCATATTTTAATTTTCTAAAACTAGCTTCTAACCTGCAAGCATGGTACTAAAAAATTTTCCAACAGATGTTGAACACAAAAAACTGAGTGAATTAAAAAAAAAGATGGATTTATATGTTATAAGTAAGCAATTCATATAAGTATCAATATTAAGTTTTGATATTATAAGTAAGCAATTTATATGTAATTACAAAACTACATAATTTTGGTGTAAAACTAAACAATTAACTCTTAATGAAATAGGGTAAGATTAACTCTAAATAAGATAGGATGGAGTAGTTTTGATAGCTAAACTACATAGTCTTGCAATTAACTCTAAATGAAATAGGATAATATCTTAACAACAAATAAATCTCATTGAGAATAAAAATAATTAAGTGGAATAATAATTCAATTTTATCTAATACTAAGATATAAATATTAATATGCAACATTAGATTAACAGATAAATTTATAAATTAAAATTTAATTAATATTATTATATTACAAAGCTACGCAGTTTTGAGTGAAAACTATATAGTTTTAATGATATAAATAAGTAATATATATATACATATATATATATACCAATAACTCATTTTACCTAATTTTTCACTCTATTCATTTCCACTTACTAATTTCTCTAGAGACTCACTAGTCACCACCTTACCTATTGTTGCCGCCCCCTCCCTTATCCCATTTTAATCCTTTTTCGCCCTTATGTACTCGTTAGCAACACGACCATCTTCTTCTTCTTTCATTTGTTCATCAAAGTCACATCTTATTTTTCCTATTGTTCGCTATAGTTCACTCATAGCAATTTTTTTCAGGTCTTTGAAAGCACAATAAGTGATTTGATTACTTTATCAAAATCAAGCATATCTGCACATCAAATAATTACACCTCATTGAAATCAAGCACAACAAGTGATTACTCTATCAAAATGAAGTAGTTACATTAAATAACTCATTGAAATTAAACACCAATCCGATTAACCTAATTTCTCACCTTCTCGATGAAGTGATTTCAAGTACTTAAGTGACTTCATATTAGGCTGGTTATAGTTAACAATTGACATTCTTATGATAAATCACCCATATGAAGCAGATTGTCTTCAGGGAACATTGAACAATCACTTTCATTCTTATGTGTCTATATCCAAATGAGCATATTGGTTACATCACTTGATGTAATCTAAAATAATATTCTTATTATTTCTACTATTAATCATATGTTTGAAATGCATACGTTCGTAAATGTAAAAATTTGTATTAGATAATGTATGTATATTGCAGTGTATATAAATTGCATTTTGACATATATTTAACTTTTGATTATTCAAAAGAGAAAAATAGTTTTGGAATAATTAGTTTTCTCTTAGAACAAGTTGAGTTCCAGTTCTATATTTCTATTTTAACTTGTTAGCTTGTTGCCCATATTGTTCAATTCCTTTATTTGAGTTGAACTAATGTTTTTATATATTATGTTTTGGCAGTAGTTAGCATTGGCAGTCTTTTATTTGAAGTCATGTTTTAGTTTAAACGTTATTTGCTTTTTTTTTGCTAACTATTATTGATGGTTCCCCAAATGTCTCTTTCTAGCTTAGCCCTCTTCCAACTCTATATGATGATAAAGGAATTGAAAGAGATGAACAAACATTAAGCTATGGGTCTGGGCATGCCCAAAACCCCTCTGACGCTCAACTCAGAATGGTTTTTCCAAAGTGAGGAACTTGGATTCAAAGATTATGCATGAAAAAAATGAATATAGTATTAATAGGATAAAATAATATTTTAAGAAAAAGAATTTCTATGCTAGAGTAGTCGTTCTTTATTTTTAGAAAGAAGAGAGGAAAAAGAAGAGGAGGAAGAAAAGAAAGAGTATGGAAGAAAAAGAGAATGTACCTCGTACCTTGTTAATGATGTCTAAATCACCTTTTATACATTAAAAAAGGGGCATGGTGTTGTAAGGTGATACGAACCTTACATATAATGGAGATAGAACGCGTATCCAACTTTAAATATTAGCCCAAGGATCATAAATAATAGGTTGTGTTGATGGTGTTAAGCCCCTTGCTTATTAAATTGAAGCAAGATACTTAGCTATTAAAAGATGAAAAATCACATAATTCTAAGTCTAATCTAACCTAGCAATTGTAATGAAAGGTAGATGTGAAACAATTCAAGTAAACTTGCAAAGTTTCAAAAGAACAAAGTTTAAGGAAAAACCTCACTTTTTAATATTTCAATGCTTCTAAATTCATTTTTCATTGTATAAGCCCTTATATAGGCATGTAAATAACCTAATTCTTAAAGGAAAATATTTTATTCCTTATTCCTAAAGATATCTATATAGGAAAATCCTTAATTAAGGAGATTTCCTTTAAAATATGACAACTAATGACAACTCATATTTGAAAAGTCAAAATTGACAACTCATGACAACTAAGCAAAATGACAACTCATGACAACTAAGTATTGAAACATGCCATATCACATGTTGACCATTGACCTTTGCCTTTGACTTATTGACTATTGACTTTGACTTTGACTTGTTGACTTATTGACTTGGAATATCCTTAAATCTTCTCATATCTTCTAGAATCTTCTTGAAACTTCCTTATTGACTCTTGAATTCTTCATATTCAACTCCATGCTTACACTTTTAATCCCCTTTAGGGTTCATATTATTCCCTCCCTCTTGAAGATGATTCACCCTCGAATCATAACCATCTTTTAAAGTTGTTAAATTCATGAATCCTCCAGGATCAAATACAAACACCTTTATTGAAAACTTTTCCTTTGAAGTAATGCTCTATAAAAGTAGCTTCAACATAGCTTGAATGTGATTGAACATTTGGAATGTAGAACTCTTATCCACAAACTTGTAAGAATTGTATTCTTGTTGCTTCCTTCTAAACTTGAAACATGAATAAGTCAAGTTCTTCTTTCTATAAGCAAAGACTAAATAGATTGTATTGTGGACATAAGGAACTTTAACAACATCATCAAATGGATCTTTGTATGGCTTAAAAGTCTGTAAAATAAATTTTAAGTCAGTAGGAAAAGAAATATTAAAATTGTTAGTATAATCATAATGAATAACCAATTCTTTATCTTCCTTCTTATTTTGTGTACAATCTTCTCGATATTCCTCTTCATGATGCATACACACTTTATGTTCACAAGATGCAATCTTAGCAACCTCTTGAGTAGTTAATCCTTGTACAACTTCACTAGATTACTTAAAATTTTGCAAACACTTCTTATTAACTTTAATGACTTCAATAAATTCACTATTCTTGGATTTACACTTTATTTTGATCTCCTCACACACAACCACTTATTTTTCACACTTCTCTTCATGAATAATGCTTTCCTCTATAGTTTGATCATACAATTAATGCCCATGTTCCTTCCCATGATCATTTAACACCACTTTAACATTATCACCACTTTGATTATCAATATTATTACTCTAACTCTCTTTATCTAAAGCAAGTGAAATTACATCATTCAAAGACAAAATAAGTTGCAATTGTACCACAAACATAAGATCTTGCCTAATTTCACTCTTAATCCCACTTATGAATCTTGCAATTTTCTACCCTTTAGATTCACCTAAATCACTTGCAATTATAAAAAACTTAAACTTTTTAGCATAATCATCAATAGTTAATACATCCCTTTGTTTAAGTCTTTGCAATTTAAGATAGAATTTATCCTTAACATCATGAGGAATGAAATATCTATTCATTGACCTTTTCATTAACTCCCAATTTCTAACCTCATTTACCATCAAATCTTCCCATCATAAAGCAGTGTGACCTAAAAATTTATTATAAGCAAGTTTGCATTGTTTAACATCACTTATCTTAAGAGAATCAAATATCTCCTCTTGCACCTACTTCAAGTAAACATAAGGATTATCCCCACTAAGAAAATAAGGCATGTCCATGGTAAAAATCATGTTTAAAAAGATATATAAAAAAAATCCCCACAAAGCACTCCCTTACATGTTTACACTAAAGGATGTGAATGCACTCATATTTCACTTAGAAAAAATTATTTTTTTTGGTTTTTTTTAATCTATGAAGAATTAAGAAGAAGAAAAAGAAATAATACATAAAAATTAAAAGGATAGTTAACCAAACCTTGAAATTTGGCTCTGATACCAAACTGATACAAACCCTACCTATAACGGAGATAGAACGCGCATCCAACTTTGAATATTAGCCCAAGGATCATTAAAGATAGGTTGTGTTGATGGAGGTAAACCCCTTGCTTATTAAATTGAAGCAAGATACTTAGCTATTAAAAGATGAACAATCATACAATTCTATGTCTAATCTAACCTAGCAATTGTAATGAAAGGTAGATGTGAAACAATTCAAGTAAACTTGCAAAGTTTCAAAAGAATAAATTTTAAGGAAAAACCTCACTTTTTAATATTTCAAAGCTTCTAAATTCGTTTTTCATTGTATAAGCCCTTATATAGGCATGTAAATAACCTAATCCTTGAAGGAAAGGGTTTTATTCCTTATTCCCAAAGATACTTATATAGGAAAATCCTTAATTAAGGAGATTTCCTTTAAAATATGACAACTAATGACAACTTATCTTTGAAAAGTCAAAATTGACACCTCATGACAACTAAGCAAAATGACAACTCATGACAACTAAGCATTGAAGCATGCCATGTCACATGTTGACTATTGACCATTGACTTGGACTTATTGACTATTTGACTTGTTGACTTATTGACTTTGACTTGGAATATCCTTGAATCTTCTCACATCTTATAGAATCTTCCTTATTGACTCTTGAATTCTTCATATTCAGCTCCATACTTGCACTTTTAATCCCTTTTAGGGTTCATATTATAAGGTGTCCATTGGCTGCAAGTAGCAAGATATGTTGCTACAGTAAAAGTTTGATGCACATGGTAAGCCTTACTTAGGAATGGGTCTGTTAGGTGTGATAGTGCTTTCGGTTGCATTTAATGCATTGCAGAGGGGCATTTTGGGTCAATCTGGCCAAAATGGTGATTTATTCTTTACAGGTATTTGATGAAGGAATGCAAATAGCATGGCCATAATGGAAAGGTGATGAATCCACATCATTAAGAAGATTGATGATGTGTAAAGGTGTTAAAAAAGTTAATATGCCACATGTCAGCATATAATAGGTTGAATTTTCAGTGTACCATCAGTTATGTTATTAAATTTTTATAATTTGGGTTATTTTTGCTATTGTTTATGTACATATTTTTGGTTTTACTGTTGTTGTTTATGTATATATTTTAATTGTATCTTATGTTTTTTGCTAATTATTACAATTTTTATAGGATGAAGAGGACATCGAAGAAGTTAAAATGCTTCAAACTTAAAGGTTTCATTTGTTAAAGGTATAATATGCACATTATTTTTTTTTGATTTTGTAAAAAAAAAGTTGCATCTTGATGTTTTTATATTTATAGGATTAAGAAGTTATTGCAAAATTTAGAGAAAAATATTTTAAGCAGACTAGTTTGAAGTTGCTATGTGTTTGTTTTAGGCATTTAAATTTTTAAGTATTCTTGTAATATATTTTTATTTCTTTGTTGTCAGTTACGATTTTTAGTTAGTTTGAATGAGTTGTTGTATTAAACTATTCTATTTTAATTTTGAGCTTTTTATCAAGCTCACAAATAAGCTCTATTGAGCTAAGAAATGAGCTCATAAATAAGCTAAAAAATGATCTTACAAACAAGCCCATAGATGAGCTAAAAAACAAGCTCATAGACGAGCTTACAAATGAGCTCACAAACGAACTTGCAAACAAATCATAAATGAGCGAGCTTAGGCTTGACAAACACGAGCTAAGCTCAAGCTCGAGCTTAAGTCTTACTTTCAAAAAAGGAACGAGCTTGAGCCTCCATTTTTTTTACCTAGCCGAGCCCGAGCGTAGACATAGTTCAGCTTGGCTTGGTTACATCCTTACATGTTATTAACCACTCACATAGGAATTGGAGTTTACAAAACTATCCCTTTATTATTTTAGAAATTGGGAATTATACTTAAGATAAATGCATAAATGGTGTACGAACTTTTTCACTTTTACTATTTTGGTGTTTGAAAATTGTTATTTACAATTAGGAGTCTGAACATGCAATAAATTTTTAAAATAGTGTCTCTAGCATATTTTACAAGTTAAAGTGCTTATGTGTTTTATATAAATAGTAATTTGACTTATATACCCTTCTTTTATATTAAACTTTATTTTCTTTGTTATTCTAATTATTTTTTAAAATAATTAGAAATGAAAAAAGTAATTTTTTTACTTATCGTATTACATTGGAAAAATTAAAATTTTTATTTTTATTTTATTAATTATAGTTATTGAATTTAATTTTTATTCATGATTTTAGTCAAATAAAATTTTTATTCATTAAAAATTATTTTATTTTTGTGGTTTAGTTATAATAAATAAACTTTTATTTGTATTATTATTTTAGTTAAATTTTATTTAATATATATATATTTGAAAAAAATAGATTTTTTAAATTAAAAAAAATGAATCTAATATAAAAAGGTTATTTAAGTCAATTTACTGCTTAAAAAAAAGACATATAAACATTTTAACCTGTAAAACTTGCTAGTGACAACATTTTAATTTTTTTTATAGGTTTAGACATCTAACTACATAAAAAAAAGTTGTTTGAACACTAACATAACAATAGTGAAAAAGTTCGGACACCATTTGTGTATTTATCATATTATAGTTAAAAAAAAAAGAAACAAAGAAGGAGAAACAAGATGAACGAAGAAGGAGAAGAAAGATTGATGACAATCATAGTGTGACAAGAAATCATAATCCAACAAGGATTCAAGACCCTTTAACTTATGATGGTGGTCCAATTACATAGGCAAATGCTAAGAAAATGAAGAAAGCATTGCATTTACTAATTCAAGCAATTCAGGCTCAAAGTACAATTTCAAATCAATATAATCCATTGGAAGCACATGGAGTTAATTCTGGTTGAAAATTTATTCATTTGGTACAAATTGAAGACGTAGGCCTAAAGGAGTAATTATTCATGTTGTAAGGCCCAAGTTGAAGCCCAACTATGTGTTATTTAGTCCAAGTAGTATTTAAAATCAATTATTATTTAAAACATTTTTAGAAGTGTTTGTTTTTAGTTAGAATTACTTTTCTTTAGTTTAGTTGGCAAGCAATATAATTCCTATTTTTTAGGGATTTATTTTCTTATCCTTTAGGGGTTTATTATCCTTGTCTTTTAAGGATTTATTTTAGATTAGGTTTAGGGCTTAAGCATACATATAAATAGTTAATTTTATAGCCTATTTTGGCATTTTTTATCAATCAAATTAAAGTCACGAATTTACTTCTAAGTTATTGGAGTTTTATTCTCTGAACTTTCTAAACAACAAAAGTTATTTGATGATTCACTTGTCTTATCAATTAGACATTCTATATCTAATTATGGTGACTAACTGATAGCTAAGGTTCTTAATTATTAGATAATTAAGGTTCTAGTTTCCACCATACTTTTTTCTTGGACGATCTAAGGTATGAATATTAATAAATTATTGAGAGTTTTATTTGTTAGATAAACTTAATTCACATTAGTTTGGTATTAGAGCTTTGGCTTTAAGAATTAGGTTATGTATCCATAGTTATTTCAATTTGTGTGTTCATTCTTTATGTTTCCTTTTCTATTTCTTATTTAATCCTTTTATTTTCCTTAAGCTTATCATTATCTTCTCCTTTAGTTTTTTTAAAACCTTGCATTAGTTTTGGCCATATATAAAAAAAAAAAAAACAAAAAAGCAAAAGAAAAAAATTTGCTCAAACATTGAATTCTTGGATTACAATGTTGAAATTTTGGATTGTATTCGATTGTTTTTTGAATTTTTTTTGAACAAATTCATTGGATTCTTAAATTTTCTTTAAGTTCTTTATTCAAATCTTAATTTAAAATAACAAATCTTGAATTTTGAAGATAAAATTTTGAATTTTATTAGTAGAATTTTTCTAGTTTGTTAAGGATTTCTTTATGGATAAAGTCAATCTTGAGTCTAGCTTATCCATATCTTGTTTATTCCTAATGTTATTTGGATAATCATTATCTTTAAAGCCTTTTTTCCTTATCTCTTTAAGGCTAATCCTTATCTTAAAGGCTTTCTAAGGATTAAAAAACTCTCTTCTCATATTTTAGGATCAAATTTGTTTTAATTCCTATTTTTTAATTTTTGTGCAAATTCAATTTAATTTTCTTATTTCTATCACTTAAAATTTGCCAAATTCATCCAATTGGCAAGTGTGGACACTCGGTTTGATCGGCCCACAATGAAAGGCTAGTGATGAGAAAATGTGAAACTTGAATGCAAGAAAGCTTAAAATATTTTGAGAATGGATCTAGAAGCCTAAGCTTAAACCCATACCAAACCCCAAAAATTAGCTAGAGAGGCCAAGCCCACATTTAGTCTAAAGGTCCAATACTTAGGACATGGTCGAAGAGGTGCCACCTCTATGGCACCTACTTTGGTGAGGCGACATATCTTCGAAGAGGCATCGCCACTTTACAACACACTTACATAAACATTAATTAAAGAAATGATAGTAGTGGACAAGTGGATGGACTCACACATGACTGATCTTGATCCTTAAATGTGAATATGTGGTTTTTGGGGTTAAAATAGAGGGTTAAAAAGGCATACATAATGAGTGACATGAAAGAGAGGAGGTGAGATGTCTTGTCAAGGCATGAGAAGCCTAAAAGGTATGGGCAAAAGGACCTTAAAAAGGGAGGTTAGCTAGAATACAAAAGAGAGAGAGAAAAAAAAAAGAGAACTAAAAAAAGAGATAAAGGAGGTAAGAAAAAGGAGAATAAGGAGCTTTGGCTTGGAAGTGCATTCTCAAGGAAGGAGAAAGAGGAGTTCTTGCATTCAAGTGAGGATTGGAATCAAAACTTATCTCTAAGAGTTGAATTAGGAGCATCAAATATATTTTAGGAAGTAACAGTGACCATTTTGAAGCATTAAGTCCTTGATTTATATAAAAACTTCATTTATTTGCTTACTTGGTCTTAGATTTGTTGTTCATTTTATGCTACATTCATGACATGACTATTTTAAATTATTAGATATAGTTGTAAGTTCCCAGTTATTTATATTTGATTTTACTTACTTAAGATCTAAGAAACTTGAAAAGTTTACTATTGTTTGTTAGTCTAAAGAGGTGTTGCCCCTTTAGTTTCAGGCAATGCGACATTGCCTCTATGGCTAGAGGTGATGCCTTATTGATGTGTTATTTGATTTCTATTTCTTTTATTTATCTTATATGATTCATGTTCCCTTATGCATTTTCATATTGTTATACTTCAATCTTTTGTACAATTATTATGATATCTTGCTTAATTAAATATTTATATGCCTATTATTCTTATTTACGATTATTTGGTTTATGAATTAACCTTATGGTCTTCTTTTTGTAGGATTTTTTTATATTTGTGAGAGAATAATGCTTTGTTTATTGCAAGAACCTTTAGGATGATTTTAATCATCAAATTTTATTCCTTAATTAGTTCTTAAATTTACTTATTCATTTTCCTATATTTTTTATATATTACATGATTAAGGGTTGTAACTCATTTCTCCTCCCCCCATTTCTTTGCATGTGTACTTATTTATTTATCTTTAATTCTATGAATGTTTTGTATTATTTGTGATAAATGTTGTGAACTATTCTTAATTTGCATGCAATCAGAATTTAATGCAAACTTGGGTTTAATTATTAAAGTTGGACATTGATTGAAAACAATTGCAACTTGCATGTTAATAAAGAAATAACTTAATAATTAAAGGTAATAAAATTAAAAAATAGACACGGAGGCCAACCACTAGGTTGGGTGAGTATTCTAAAAGCCC
The DNA here is from genome assembly GCA_947683625.1 of Mallotus nudiflorus. Classification (NCBI taxonomy): domain Eukaryota; kingdom Viridiplantae; phylum Streptophyta; class Magnoliopsida; order Malpighiales; family Euphorbiaceae; genus Mallotus; species Mallotus nudiflorus. The sequence goes on from CANTUR010000960.1 coordinate 103,350, forward strand.
ATACCCAATTTTCAAACCCATTCTCTAAGGACGGCTACAGGGCACCTCTGTGAAATCCAGTTGTTGTACAATGTGTCCCGATTCTTATTCAGGTAGTAGTAGATCCATCTCCAATTTAGGAATTAAGCCTATTTTTTATTTTCTAGTGGACTTCAATTCCATACAGTACTGTGGTCGCTAAACACTTAGGGGCATGCTAAACCTCGCTACTTACAGTGGCGACTCCACTAGGGAATAAAGAAACTAATTCTAGTGTTTTGTATTTTCTCATTTTTAATTATTCTTTTATTTCTTTTACATTTACTACACATTTTCACACAATGAGCATTTAGTCCTAAATAACCCAATGATAGTTGTTGCTTTACTACCTGTGTTTTACTCAAACCTAGTGGTGGAGTATTTGATTATTATCACTCATAGCACGTACTCATTTGTGTTGTATGGAACCTTTAGTGTGGAGAGATAATGGAGATATATCGCTATGGGAGCCGAAGCTTATTTCCCAAGACTCAGCTCATGTAATGACTTTATAATTTCCCTTAGGTTTTCCTAGATATGTGTGCTTTATGCCATGTAGTAATGCTTAAAATAAGGCTTAAGCCCAATGTGAATGGACCATGTTAAGATGAGCCTTTGAATTCTTACTATGGCTTGTTAAAATGGACTTTGGATTTATTCAAAGGAGTTACTACTTATTTATTCTATCTTGAGAGTTGTCTTGCATACATCGATTTTATTATCCCTTATTGATAATTAAAATCCAGATAAAAAATCCTAGGATAAGAAACTTGCCAATGAACATGTGTGTGGGAGAAAAAAGGGTGGAGATTATCATTTAAAAGTTTTGTATTTTTTTATTTGTGTAAATAGAGTGTGTGTTTAATTTATTTCTTTAAATAATAAAGTGAATCTGCATGCCATGCATACACGTCATGCATAATTCTAACCTGTGGTGGTTGCAGATATAGATTCATTTCAATCTTTTATTTGGATACGGTTTGACATTGGTTGCCTGGTTAGAGCTTTTAAAGAAATGGCAATGACAAGTTTTGATCCTGATGCCTTCAAGGAACAGTTGAAAGTAGAAATAGCTTAGCAACATTTCTAAGACTGTAGAAAAGATTGATTCGGCTAAGAACATGATCAAGGCCATAACTCATGTTCAAATGATGATGAAGGAGAAATGAATTGATGCTCCAATAAACTATACCAACCTCGATTTAGATGAGGATGATGACCCTCTTCTTTGGAAATTCAAGTTCTCTGATATGAAGAAGTATGGTAAAACTGATGAATCGAACCTACACTTGAAAGAGTATGTGACCTACATAAAGGCCACTAAACTAACGAAGGCTTAGATAGTCAAGTAATTTCCCATGTCATTGGAAGGTGCTCTAATATGCTAGTATTACGCCTTAGAACCATATGTGCAAAATGACTAGAAAGAACTGTGTGCTACATTTGTGAAGCAATATGGATTGAATGCTTAAATGGAGGTGTCCCTAAAGGACTTAAAGAACACTATATAGAAATTTAATGAGTCCTTCGCTGACTACCTGACTAAATAGAGGGGGAAGCTAGCACATATGAGGCACATGCCTGCTGAATCTGATCAATTAATGATAATAATAGAGAGTTATGTTCCATTTCTTTCAAAAAGCTAAAAGATCTCAAGATTTAGAATTATAAGGAACTATACAGGTTTGGGGTTTAAAAGAGTCTGATTTTTCAAAGGAGAAGAAGTTCTTCAATGGAAGGTCTGGGGGCAAAAAAGCGAGTGAATCAAGTAATAGTGTACATATAAATGCCATTAGCCAACTATTGACCTTAGAAATAATCAATCTTAATTTTGATCTTAACAAACTTAATTTTGAGCATTTAATTTATTTCTTTAAGTATGTATAAGTTAGGACTCTATTGGAAGTTAAAATGAAGTATGATTATCTTGGGCTGATTGGACCTTTGAGATTCAAGGAGGCTTTTGACATCCTTAGAGCTTTATAATGAGAAAGTTATCTTCTTCACATTTAAATTAGACATCTTAAGCTTTCTTAATTAGGATTATTTTTCAAAATCTGAGTTCATTTGGGTATGCAAATTTTTAGTTAAAATCCACATATATGTCTGCATTTTTAGATTGCATATCTCTTAGTATTTTGGACATATCTTGAGTTACAGAAGTCCAATTAAGGTGATTCAAAATGATACAAAAATATAAGTCAAATATATAAAACATTAATGAAGAAATTATAGGAAAATTAAAATTTCATCAAGATAAAATCATGGCTTCAACTTGTGTATATTTGTCTAACAGTATTCTGCATTTTAGATTTCATAACTCTTAGTATGTTGGACATATCCTGAGATAAATAAGTCCAATTTAGGTAATTCAAAATGATATGAAAATATAAGTCAAATATATACAACTTTTTTGAAGAATGTATGGGCAAATTCAAACATATTCAATAGAAAATCATGGCTTTAATTTGGGTATAGCTGTCTGACCGTAGTCTGCATTTCAGATTGCATAACTCTTAGTATTTTGGACATATATTGAGTTACAGAAGTCCAATTTAGGTGATTTAAAATTATATGCAAAGATGATTCAAATATCTACAGATTTTATGAAGAAAGTGTAGGTAAATTCAAACTTTTTGAGTAGCCAATCACTATTTCAATCCATGAATAGCTGTATGAAAACATCACTTTCAATTATTCAAAATATAGATGTTGGACGCATGATTTGCACCTCCAACAGCAATATTTTTAAGTATAAATACCTCTATAGCTGAATGATGGTTAAGAAACTTTTTTATCATTTCATTCTTTCTTAAGCATTCATTGAGCTCTTAAATTCTCTTAAACAATTATTTATTTGTATAAATCTTGTGAGAGTTGGGTGTGTGTTAGAAATAGAATTTCTCTTCATCTTAAATCTTGGGTTAGATTAGAAGGGAAGTGAGATTTATTTCTAAAGGAATTGGTTTAAGTGTTGTCCATTGAAACACTTGGGTTTTGGTATTTTGAGTGAGCCTTGAAAATTGATATTGTAAGGTTATAAGAGTAAGTCATAAAACTTTTGTCTAATCTCAATCTTATGAATAAGATTATGGGTGATTGAAAATTCTAACTTGGGAATAAGTTAGGTGGAGATATAGGATTGTTGTTGAATCCGAACTCCTTAAATCTTTATGTTTTTTATTCTTCCTTCTCAACTTCTATTCAATTATTGCAAAGAATTATTTTAATTTATCATTTTTATTTGATAGTCCTATTCACCCCCCCCCCCCTCTAGGACTCTTTTCAGTAACCTTGGAGATTCTCTAACCTGGGAAGGCCTATTTCGATAGTTTTGGAGAAGCTAATGGAAAATAATCTTTTATACCCTTGAGACAACCTTTACCAAATGCCAACCTAAAATTATACTGTAAGTTTCATTAATTTATTAGACATGATACTGATAATTGTGCTCGACTGAAAAATGAGATCCAAGACTTGATTGATTTAGGTAAAATAATTGACCTAGAATCTATAAAACCAAGCACCCAAAATAATCCCTCACCCAACTATAGAAATGTCCTACCACTAAATGCACCTATCCTCATAATTAACACTATTTTAATGGAAGAGCAAGTCCTACAATCTTTCGTTAATGCCACCCCTAGTTCACCAAAACCTAACCTTGAATCATAAAACCCATAACCCATTGAATTATCTATTAGTGTGGTTGATATATGGAGTTCTAATAAAGAAAGCCCTAGTTCACCAAAACCTAACCTTGAATCAAAAAACCTATAACCCATTGAATTATCTATTTGTGCGGTTGATATATGGAGTTCTAATGAAGAAAGGGGACAACTTGGCATGTGGGATAATGATGAAGAAAGAGAGATTTAGTCAGTCAAGAAGGTTGGTGAAGAGGGGAAGGAGAACAATGAGGATCAATTGGTATCTAAAACTAAAATAGAGAATAAGAAGATAGATAAAGAAGAACCAAGAGAAGAACCAAAGAAAGAGGAGAAGTCCATATATAGTGTTTGGGAACTGCTCATAGATTCTAGAACCCATTGGGAGACACTAGTCCAAGCTTTGGACCAGAAAAAGGATCTTAGAACTTACACTCATAAGCAAATAGTGAATTCTCTAATGGAAAATCCTGAGGGAGCTATTATATTCACTAACGATGATTAGGCATTAGAAGGAAAAGAGCATTATAAAGCCTTATTCATCAAGGCTGAGGTAAAAGGCAAGCTATCATGTTATGTAATGATAGATAATTACTCTACTATTAAAGTATGACCTCTCAAGATTTAGTGTAAGCTTGGACTTACTGTGGTAGACCTTAATCCATCTAATGTGATTATCAAGGCATATGATGATACGAAGAGACCTGTTGAGGGGACTTTTTGAGCTTTAGTAAAGATTAGACCTATTGAAACCTTGGTGAGTTTGCATGTGATCGACATCCCTATGACTTTTGCTATTCTATTGGGTAGACTTTAGTTCCATCCTTTAGGAGGTGTGCCATCTACTATGCACGAAAAGATCAAATTTCCACATGAAGGAAAGGTGGTTATAATTTCAGTAGAAACTGAAGCTGCTTTATTGCCTTAAGATTGACTCCTAAGGAAATTTCTATCAGTCCAAGCTTTGAGCTTTGTGTACTTTATGATGATAAATTGGATGAGAAAGTGATAAGCATGATGCATAGCATGAACTTTATGTTTGGCTTAGGATTAGGGAAGAATTAGAATGGCCTACCAGAATTCATTGAGTTGGAAGTACCAATCCTAAAGGATGGGGTAGGCTACCAATAATCTAAAGGCTTAAATGATAGAACTGAAAAATGGACATTATGGCAGAAATTCATAAAGGAAGGCAATGGGTATCCATATAAAGGAACTCATGAACCTATAATGTCGGCTAAGAAGTGGGTCCCTAGATTTGAGATTTTTACTGACTATGTGAATGGAGTCATGGAAGCCACTATTAAGGAGGCAATAGTGGAAGAACTGGTGCTGACTATAGAATTAGAAGATGACATTCCTACTATAGGGTTAAAGGATGCTAATGATCAGGAAAAGGAGCAGGATTTCAAGATTTACGTTCTAAACTCTGTCATGGATGATTTCTACGATGATCTTGATATTTCTTTTATAAGCTTGTTTGAAACTGATGACTTATTTTACTCTAAAGTTGACGTAATGAAATCTAACTTCGCTTATTTGTGTGATGTGTTTCCTAATGGTTATTTTGTTTGTGATGATCATTTCATGCATATGTTTGACATTAATTTTATGCAAACTGAATCATTTAATCTAGGTATAAATGATACCCCTAAAAATATATTGATTACTTTTGATTTAACTCCTGATAAGAGAGAAAAATGAAAGAAACCTTAAAAAGAAAACAAAAAGTATTTGCTTGGGACTATAAGGATATGCCTGGAAATGACAGGGAGATCATAGAATATATGATCCCTACATATTCTCACATTACATCAATGAAGCATAATAAGAGAAGGTTTAGGCCATAATGAGCTCTTTTGATTAAGGAATGAGTTAAAAAGCAGTGAAAAGTAAGGTTTTTAGAAGTAGTGGGAGACATCCAATGGTTGGAAAATATAGTTTTGATTCTTAAGAAAGACGGGAGAGTCAGGATGTGCGTGGACTATAGGGATTTAAACAAAGCTTGCCCAAAAGATGATTTTCCTTTACTGTATATTGACACACTAGTTGATAGTGCGACTTCTAATGAGATGTATTCTTTTATAAATTGTTTCTCAGGATACAATCAGATCATGATGGCAATAATTGATAAGTTGAAAATGTCTTTCACCATTAAATGAGGTATCTACTATTACTTGGTCATGCCATTTGGGTTAAAAAATGCGAGGGCTACTTATCAGAGAATGGCTATCACTTTACTGCATGACATGATCCACAAAGATATAAAGGTGTATATGGATGATATGATGGTAAAGTCTTCAACTATAAAATGGCACTTTGAGGCTCTGGACAAGTTCCTAGCGAGGGTTGAAAAGTACAACCTCATATTAAACCCGAAGAAGTGTGTTTTTAAAGTAACTTTTGGGAAGCTGTTAGGACATCTTGTCAACCAAAATGCTATAGACATGAATCCATATAAGGTCAAAGCAATCAGAGAGATGCTTGCACTGAAAATTGAGAAAGAAATTACATCAGGCGGTTGTAGTACGTCAGTAGATTCATAGCTAAGCTGACTACCATTTATGAGCCAATCTTTAAACCCTTGAAAAAGAATCAACCCATAATTTGGGATGATAAATGTGAGATGGCTTTCAAAACTATTAAGAATTATTAAATGAATCCCCCAGTCTTATAGCCACAAAGGCTAAGTAAACCTCTAATTTTTTATCTAGCAATTGAAAAGGATGTAATAGGAGTAATGCTAGCTTAGGAAGGTAAAGGAAAAGTTGAGCACATAGTATATTATCTGAGTAAGAAACTGCTGCAGTATGAAGTCAATTATAATCTAGTCAAGAAGACATGTTTGGCTATAATTTGGGCAACCAAGAAGCTTCAACATTATTTCTACTTTTATAGAGTACATGCAATTTCTAAAAATATGACCCTCTTAGATATCTTCAATAGACTTTATCACTTATAGAAAAATTAACCAGATAGTTGGTCCTTCTCATCGATTTTGATATAGACTATGTGGCAAAGAACCTAGTAAAAGGGAGAGCAATAACAGACTTCTTGGCTTAGAGTCTGGTAGATGATGAACATAAATGGGAGTTAGAATTTCCAGATAAGCATTTAAGGGTAATAGAGGTCTAAGGATGGATAATGTACTTTGATGGGGTGATCAATAACAAAGGAGCATGCATTGGTGTAATTCCGATCATACTAGATGCAGAGATGATTTTGAGGGCAAAAAGGTTAGAATTTGAAACAACCAATAATCAAGCTGAATATGAAGCCTATATCTTTAGGTTACAAGCACTTTGAAATATGAGGGGCAAAGGAGATCACAGTATATAGAGACTCTATGCTAGTGATAAAACATACTTCCAATAAATGGGAATTAAAAGAGGATAAGCTAAGATTTTACTAGAATTACTCGGCTACCATTCTATTATCTTTCACCTAATATAGATTTGTACATTTGCCACTAGAGGATAATTAGATGGCAAATACTTTAGCCACTTTAGCTTCAATATGGGAAGGAGGAAAATAGACAGAAGTTAAACCTCTAATTTTTGTAAAGTCACAAACCCCTTGTTATAAGGAAATAAGAGTAGTGCTAATCAATCCCACAGAAAAGCCCTAGTTTTATGATTTGTAGTGATATTTGGAAATGGAAAAATTCCCTAAAGATATGGAGAAAAAAAGAGGGAATGTCTCTAAGAATTTTGTCCCAATAGTTCATTAGCCATAATGGGATATTGTATAAAAGAATGCCGACTAAGGTGCATCTAAGATGTGTTAATAAGGACGAGGCTTGAAAAGTTACGGAAGTAATTCACAAAGGTGTATATGCACCATATATTAATGGAACGATTCTTGCTAAGAAAGTAGCTCGTCAGGGGGTATTTCTGGTTGTCCAAGCTGACCGTGCGAAGTTTATAAAGAAGTGCCATAACTGTCAAGTGTACAGAGATATGAGCCACCTGCTTTTATGAAACTTTAAGGATTGAATTCTCCATGGTCATTTACAGTCTGGGGAATCTATTTCATTAGAGAAATAAGGCCAAAGGCATCTAACGGGAATCATTATATTGTGGTAGCAATTGATTACTTCTCTAACTAGGTTGAAGCAGAATCATTCACAATTGTTAGAGCAAAATATATGGCGAGGTTTATAGAAAAGAATATAATTTGTAGGTACGGGTTGCCTCATCATGTTGTTACTGATAATGGTGTTTAGTTTAAAGAAGAAATGACTACCTTATTGAAGGAATATAAAATTGAGCATCATAAATCATCTCCATATAAACCGCAAGCAAATGGAGCAGTAGAGGTAGCAAATAAAAACATGAAGAGGATTTCATCCAAAATACTATAAAACTATAAGGATTGGGCAAACTATCTACCATTTGCATTATGGGGATATAGAACCACTACTAGAACAATGATTAGAGCCACTCTATATTCATTGGTGTATAGGTGTGGAGCTGTGTTACCAGTAGAGGTCGAGATTAAATTATCAACGGTTCTTTTGGAATCCAAAATTCATGAGTATCAATAGGTAGAGAACCAATTGGCGTAGCTAACATTATTGGATGAAAAGATAATGAATTCTATGTATCATTCCTAGCTGTATTAGAAAAGGATAGCCTGGGCCTATAATAAGAAGATTAAGTTGGGCAAGGTCAAAGAAGGTGATTTGGTCCTAAAGCTCACTAAGCCAATCATAACTGACCCATGGGGAAAGTTCAAGCCAAATTGGATGCTCCATATCTAATGAAGAAGTTATTTTCCAAGGGCAATGCTATTCTATCTGATTTAGAAAGAAATGAGTTTAGGGAGCCCATCAACTTAGACAAGCTTAAATTCTATGAAGTCTCGCTAGGGAGAAAACCTTAAAAAGGACTGTCTGGGGAAAAGTTAGAGACAAAAAAATGAACAAAAAGTGAAAAAATAAAAAGGGTCTTGCTGGATTGAAAACCTTGAAAGAGGTTATCTAGGTAAAAAATAAGGACATGTAAAAGGAGAGAGAGAGAAAAAATAATTAGTTGGAAAACTTACAAGGGCAATTCAATTAATGACATAAGAAATGTTAGAAGCAAAATGTATAGTCATCTTATGCTTAAATTAAATGGAATGGATTTCCTTAGTTATTGTTGGACATTGCATTAAATACTTATTACAAACAATTTAACTAAAAAAGGAAATCCCATCCAACAAAGAAACGATGATTAAACTTTATGAACTAATTTTTCTTTCTTTTCTTTTGATGAACACCTTGAACACTTAATGTTTGCAACTCTCTTATTCTTTTATTTTTTATAAACTCATCCCTCTCTATCTGTTTCAAATGAGTTGACGCCTTGTATTGATCATTAGTGGATTGATCTCCATTATAGTCGATGTGCCTTTGAATGATTCTATAAGTCCAGGTCACAACCAAGTTATCTAGAAAGTTCTAAGAAAGGGCCTTAGCTCGAACTCATGCACTAGACTCACAATTAGCTATTTTCATTCATACTATCAGCAAAGACGAGCTAGATTATAGAAAGTGGTAAAATGAAAACCGATTATAGGGACATAGTGGGTATAGGATCAAATGGTCACGTGTTGTAGTTTTTGCCATGGGCACATCCATCGAATCATAGTATCAGGAAATATGGACAACTAACTCTGAACATCTCCTAATATGGGATGGAGCTTTCTAATGTTACAATGCCATGCTTGTAGTGCACAATGTCTCTGGGAGGCTAAAGTAATCTCAGTTATTCATGAAACCATGCCTGAAAAAGGTGAATGAGTAAAATGATAGAAAAGCAGGAAATAAAGAGAAGAGAAGAGAAAACTGACCTGCAACAGTAATGGACTCTCAAAGAATCGCTTGGTTTCTAGGAAGTTGTCTAGTCCAATGATAGTTTCTTCCAAAATAACTAGAATAGGATTAAGTTCGGCTTCCACTTGATCCAGGATATAGAGAACTTTTGAATCGTAGTTGCCAAAAGGAGAAATAAGTAAGAATTATGCATACAAATAATAAGAGATCATCTGAGGCTAATAAACCTCTTTATTATCAAAAGTTGTAGTAGTCTTAAGAAAGGATCCTATAAGAACTTCAGAACTGAATATATGTTGAAGGGAAAACTGAGGAAAAAAATTGAACAACCTTGCCATTTGATATTGAATGGAGTGTAAATCTAGAGTTCCAACATGAGGGATTGCAATTTGACAAGTAAAATCCATTTGACAATCCAAGATAGCTTCGAATTCCTTTGGTACAGGGCATATCTCTAGTGTGTTAAAATAGAAGACATGCTTGTTTAGATCCTAGAATTGAGCCACAACATGTAGGAAGGGAAAATTGATCTTCCTAACATGTAAAGATTTGAAAATTGATAAGTGAAATGGTGCTAGTTTTGCCTATGATTCACTAACTAAGCCCTTCAAGATCGATTTTAGTTATTTGAGGCTTCTCTCAGTCATGTTTTAGGATTTTGGAGCTATTTAGCGAGAGGAAATGGATAGTTGTAGCATAGGTGAGGGTAGATATGGTTATTTTTATAAAGGGAACAAGGGATTTAAAAGGGGAATCTGTAGATGAGGCGCTGAGGCATTCACCTCTCCGATCAGGTGGTGCCTTATCATGAAGAGACATTTTGATATTGCCTTTTCACAAATAGGCAATGCCTCAGTGACGAGGCAATCATCTTTTTAATAGTCAAGGGCATGATTTTGGTTATATTATTCTAATTGGTTCTTATTTCACTTCATTAATGAAAAGTTTGTATAATTGAATGATGAGTTTGTGCAGGATTATATTAGCATAATCAAAGTTCCTCATTAAAATGAGTTTAAATGTTTGAACACCTAGTTAAATTCAAATGTGAATATTTAAAATGAGATCAAAATAATCTTGTAACATCAAAATAAAAAATGAAAAGAAGTATGAATCTTAATTTATGAAGCCTCGGACTCGGTGGCCTCTACATTGCCTCCATTGTCACCATCATCTGCCTGATCACCATCATTATCATTAGTGCCATATTCATCTTCTTCTTCATCCTCATTATCCTCAATTTATAGAGCAACAACTTGATGCTAGAGGCCATGGTCCTAGCCTGGCTGATTGCATCATGATCCTATCCATATACAATTTGAGGTAAGTAATCATGTAAACATGCATAAATATAGAAATATGAGAAGTCATTACCTTCCACAACTAAGTGACATTCATCAAATGGTCTCGCTGAGCCTTAATTAGTCGATACATGTACACCCCTTACTTTATAGGGATCTATATGATTAATGATCTACTATCACTAATGTCTTGTTAAGGTTAATTCTAAAAGTAGAAAAGAAAAGTGCTTATGTGTGTAGTGTCGGGAGTTTATGCTGATGTCAGACTTTCATCTAATATCAAAAACTAATGGGATAGTTCCCCAGGGGGCACCCAACAATGGACTAGCAAATCAGGCCTATAAGTTAGATGACCAGTAACCATCCATGACCTAGAACTAGGAGGAGCTTTACTAGGTTGTACTCTAGCTAAAGTACCCTCTCCGTTGTTAGTATGAGGGCACTGAAGTTGTCTCTCATGTGTAGGAGGCCTAGCTTTAGGAGTAGACATGTAGCTACCACCTATGAATAGAAAATTATGTGATTTAAAAGGGAAGAAAAGGAAAGATAAAGTCAAGTGAGTACCTGAGCAGTAGTGGCAGTTGAAAGAGGCAACCACTGTAGTAGATTAGCTTGAATGAAGTCCAAGTAGTGACTCTTGCTCCTCACAGTGTGACTCTTAATAGGATCTCCTGCAACCACTCTATCCAGTTCATCACCCTCTAGTAAATGTGTCCAAAACATGCCCACAGAGGATAATGTGGGAATACATCTAGCACAGGCACCATGATCCCAATTAAGGACCCTCTCGCCAATATACTATACCCAATAGTCAAGTCCACGAAGGAGCACCCTCAATAAGGATAGTGGTCTAAAGTGCATCATTTATGGAGGCCATCTATCTTGAGGCACCCATAAGTCCTGATGTAATTGTGGAAATACAAAATAAATAAGTAAATTAACCTTGTGTTCTCGTTATACTAATAACAATTTATGTGTTTTGCAGGTACCTCATCATAGGTCAAAGTGTTCAGCCAGTCATGAAGAATGTGCATGCGAGCCAAGTGTCTCTTCCATGAGTGACTAGAAACCTATATTGTTAGGGTTGGGAAATGTGCATCGCTCACCCAAGATATCCCAATGATCATCTTGAGCTCCAAGGCCACCTACAAAGAAAAATTGTTAGCAAATAATTAGGATAATTCATCAATAAAGTTTAAGAGTGGAAAGGAATACTTACTAGGATAGTGTGCCAAAAATTATAAAATTGCCTGGCTCCTCAAAAAAACTTATCCATACTTTGATATAGATAAGCTATTGCACAGCTACCCTAATCATAGGAAGACACCAAACCCAAGTCTCAAAGGGGCATCAAAAATATCAAATCAATATAGTTGGTGGTGTAAGCAAAGAGAGAAGCACCTAATAAGTAAACCAAGAATGCTCTTACTACCTGGTCTATCTCTCGATCTTATCTGGTAACCTCAACCCTGGCACAAATATAGTGACTCTAGATGGAGTCAATCTTAATAGTGTGAGTACCCTTCATATCTAGGGTTATACCGAGAAGTCGCTCAATATAAGCTACTAGATTTGGTGCCATCCGATGGATGCTTGTATCAAATGGGATAGTGTTACTAACATATGCAATGCTAGTGACAACAAAAAAGAAGACAAGATCTAGTATCAGCTCACCAAAAGGGAGGTGGAATGTGTGTGTGGTCTTGAACCACCTTTTCATTAGTACATGCAACAGCTGATAGTTAGTCTATCTCTAAGCATCCAAAAGTGAAAGAATGAAGTCCTCAAAACCTGTATCCAAAATACGGTCTTTAATGTCATTTGTGAGCTCTCGTTATATTAAGCTCGAGCACTACTGAAGTTACCAGCACCCTTGAAACTGTGTGCGTCATGTTGAAATTTAAAAGGGAAGTTGAATAATTCATACTATATTTCAAAATGAATTTCAAAATGAAAAAGGAAAGATAGAAAACTGTCATAGAGCTGATGCCTCATCGAAGAGGCGATGCCTCTATGCAATAAGGCAATGCCGCTTTGATCATGCAACATCACTCTATTTATATTTGAGGCTATCGCTTATTCGTGAAGAGGCATTGCCTCTCTATTGAGGCGATCACCTCTTTGATGAGGTGATGCCTCAATAACGCGGAGAAAGTAATTTTGTTTGAATTATTTTTTTAATTTTTTAATTGATTTTAGTTTTAAATGATGCATAAGTGTTTAATGATTATAACCTAATATTATTTGATAGAAAATTCATAAGAATCAAGTATTAACCTCTTTGAAAGCCAAAGCACAAATGTGGGTGCCTAGGTCTACAGTCAGTGGAATTGTATCTCCCACGAAAAAGCCTAAACTCCATAGAGGGTGAATAGGTAAGGGCACCGAGTCCCATTGAGATCACTTTGGTGTATGGTCTTCAGCCATAGTGATAAGAAAAACATAGGTGCACTATTTGACAAAATAGAGAAAAGAGAAAAGAAAAAAAGAAGTCTTTTTTAAAAAGAAAGGGAAAAGAAAGGGCCTTTTTATATATAAGAAAAGTGGAAAAACAGTTTAATGACAGAATTGAATAAGACAAAAGTGACCTCTTAAGCTCGAGCCCGAGGTTAATGGTCTATGAGCTTAAGGAATTGCCTCTCAAGTTTGAATCCTGAGGCTAACGACGTGAATTTCTTAATAGATTTGAGAAGCAATTATCTCTCAGTTTTGAATCCTAAAGTCAACATGAATTTCTTAATAGCTTTAAAAAGGAATTGCCTCTTAGGTTTGAATCATGAGGCTGACGATGTGAATTTCCATATAGCTTCGAGAAGGAATTACCTCTCAGGTTTGAATCTTGAGGCTAATAATTTGAATTTCCTGATAACTTTCAGAAGGGATTGCCTCTTAGGTTTGAATCTTGAGGCTAACGATGTTAATTTCCCAATAGATTTGAATAGGAATTGCCTCTTAAGTTTGAATCTTGAGGCTCACAGCGTAAATTTCCTAATAGTGCAAATTTTGAAGGAATTATCTCTCAGCTTTAGTCTCGAGACTAATGGCATGAATTTTCTATTTATTTTAAGGAAAATTCAACCTTTTGGGCTTGAGTCCCGAGGCTGAAGTGCGAGTTTTAAAGAATTTACTTCCTAAGTGAATCTCAGAGATCAAGAGTATCCTTTTGTTATTTCTTACTTTTGTTATGCATGTTGATTTTTCATAACATTTTGGTAGCATGAATTTTTTTTTTAAAAAATCAAGGTGTGAACTATGGACACTCAATTTGATTGGCCTACAATAAGAGCCCAATAATGTGAAAATGTGAAACTTGAATGCAAGAAAGCCCAAAATATTTTGAGAATGGACTTAAAAACCCAAGCCTAAACCTATACCAAACCCCAAAATTTAGCTTGAGAGGCTAAGCCCACATTCGGCCCAATACTTAGGACAGGGTTGAAGAGGTGACACTTTACTAAAGAAGCACTGCCTCTTTATAACCCACTTGTATGGATATTAATTAAAAAAATGACAGTGGTGGGTAAGTGGATGGACCCACACATGATTGACATTGATCCCTGAATGTGAATATGTGGTTTTTGGGTTCAAACTAGAGGGCTAAAAAGGCATACATAATGAGTGACATGAAATGGGGGAGGTGACATGTCTTGTCAAGGCATAGGAAGCCTAAAAGGTATGGGCAAAAGGACCTTAAAAGGGGAGGTTGGCCAAAATACAAAAAGAGAGAGAGAAAAGAGAGCTAAAGAAAGAAGGAAAGAAGGCAAGAAAAGGGAGAAGAATGAGCTTTGGCTTAGAAGTGCACTCTTAAGGAAGGAGAAAGGGGAGTTCTTGCATTCAAGTGAGGATTGGAATAAAAAAATTATTAGTGAGGGCTAAGTTAGGAGCATCAAATTTATCTTAGGAAGTAAGAGCCACCATTTTTAAGCATTAAGTCCTTGATTTATATAGAAACTTCATTCATTTGCTTACTTGTTCTTAGATTTTTCATTCATTTTATGCCATATTCATGACATGATTTTTAAAAATTATTAGATATAGTTGTAAGTTTGTAATTATTGATATTTGATTTTACTTACTTAAGATCTAAGAAACTTGAAAAGTTTACTGCCATATGAAGAGGTGTTGCCCCTTCGGCTTTAGGTGACGTGATGTCACCTTTATGGCCAAAGGCGATGCCTTACCATAACATCAGAGTCATGCATCATTTGATTTTGATTTCTTACATCTATCTTATGTGATTCATGTTCCCTTATGCATTTTCATATTGTTATACTTTAACCTTTTGTGCAATTAATATAATATGTTGCTTAATTAAATATTTATATGCCTCCTATTCCTATTTATGATTATATGGTTTATGAATTAACCTTATGGTATTCTTTTTATAGGATTTTATATATTTTTGAGAGAATAATACTTTTTTTATCGTAAGAACCTTTAGGATGATTTTAATCATCATATTTTATTCCTTAATTAGTTCTTGAATTACTTATTCATTTTCCTTTTTTTTATATTGTATGATTAAGTGTTGTAACTCATTTCTCCTCCCCTATTACTTTGCATTTGTATTTATTTATTTATCTTTAATTCTAAGACTGTTTTGTATTATTTGTGATAAATGTTGTGAACTACTCTTAATTTGCATGCAATCATAATTTATTGCAAACTTGGGCTTAATTGTTGAATTTGGACATTGATAGAAAAAAATTGCAATTTGCATGTCAGTAAAGAAATAACTTAATAATTAAAGGTAATAAAATACAAAACACGTATGGAAGCCAGTCGCAAGGTTAGGTAGGCATTGCAAAAGCATATACCCAGTTTCCGAACCCATTCTTTGAGGATGGCTACTGGGCACCTATATGGAATCTAGTTGTTGTACAATGTGTCTCAGGTCTTATCGAGGTCGTGACACCATCTCCAATTTGGGCATTAAGCCTATTTTGTATTCCTAGTAGACTTCAAGTCCACATAGTGCCATGGTTGTCAAACACTTAGGCATGCACTAAGCCCTACTTCCTATAACATGCCATTATAAATTTTAGCAATTTCTATTATTTAGTAAAAATTAAAATTTAAAACTCTTAATTTAGGTCACATTTAAGATAGAGTATGTATATGAGTTTAATAAAGTGTCCAAATACAAAATTAAGTGAAATATGTGAGGGAGTGTTAGAATTTTATTTTATTAACTTTTATTTTAGATTTAAACATTGTAAAGCATGAAAGATCCGCAATTAAAACTTTTTGTTGAGTCCATGCAATAAATAATGGAGAATGTGATCAAATGACTTGAAAGGCTAGAAATGAGTTTCCCTTTGCAAAGTGAAGAAAGGAGTACCAAATGAAGCTTTGAAGAGGAATTTGATAATGAAGTGAAGATAACACATTAACAAGGTTAAAAAAGGGCACCAACAAAAATGACAACCTAAGGGCCATTAAATTGAGAATTCCTACTTTTAAGGCAAAATCGATCTTAAAGCATACTTAGAGTGGGAAAAGAAGGTTGATAGAGTATTTAAGTGCTATAACTATAGTAAAAAGAAAAAAGTAAAGCTAGCCATAATGGAGTTCAATGATCATGCAAGTGTTTGGTGGGGTTAACTAGTTATAAATCGAAGGAGTACACTTAATATGCAAGTTAAGAAAGAGGAGATACAACGTGGAAACATCTTTCATACCAGGTTTTTAATTGATAATAAATGATGTAATATAATTATTAATGGTAGTTGACTAATGTTGTTAATGCAAGTTTAGTTGATAAGTTAGGCTTAAAAATGACTAAAAATTTTAGACCTTATCGGTTGTAATGGTTGCATAATTGTAGGGATGTTAAGGTAACTAGGCAAGCATTAATAGCATTTCAATAGGGTGATATCATGATAAAGTATGATGTCATGTAGTTCCCATGAATGCTAGTCACATACTAGTATGACACCCATGGCAATATGATAGGTGAGCTAAGCACACTGGTTTTACTAATAAATACTATTTTATTATGAATAATAAGCTTATTACTTTTATTCCTTTGACTTTAAAACAAGCACTTGAAGGCTAAAAGATTTTAAGTGAGTGTGAGAGTGCATATGAAAAAGAAAAGGCATAAAAGTAAAAGAAAAGCCATGAGAAAAGCTTAGAGAGGTGTGAGAAATAAGTGGACAACGGTGAGAAAAAGGGGATGCATAAAAAGAATGAGTGTGATGTGCATACAAAAAGAGACTTATATGTGCAAAGGGTGGAAAGAAAATAGGGAAAAGGACATTTTTATGCTAAAGAGGGTGAGGTGTGAATGGCTTTTTTTAACAAGGCAGCCTCTAATAGTGCTTTTATACAAAGGCATTTATTTATCTACTAACCCTAACTTTTCTTCTTTGCCTAGTTCTTTTCAACTCGTATACATGAATATAAAGATTTGTTCCCTGAAGAGATGCCTAAGGGTTTGCCTTTATTATGAGGGATTGAACATCAAATTGATTTCATTCTTAGTGCGCAAATACCTAATGGACCAGCTTATAGGAGTAATCTCAGAGAAACAAATGAACTACAACCAAGTTGAAGGAGTTATTATTCAAAGGATTAATTAGAGAAAGTATGAGTCCATGTGTTGTTCCTGTTCTATTGGTACCCAAAAAGGATGGTTCTTGGTGAATGTATTGTAAATAAATTTATAGTTTGGAATTGCCACCCTATTTCCTTATTTAGATGATATATTAGATGAATTGCATGGTTCTTTTATATTCTCAAAAATTGATTTGAAATCTGGTAATTATCATATTAGAATGAAAATAAGGGATGAAAGGAAAATTTCCTTTATAACTAAATATGGTTTATATGAATGGTTAGTTATGCCTTTTAGTTTAACTAATGGACTTAGTACTTTCATATGTTTAATGAACCATATTTTGCATGGTTTTATAGGTAAGTTTGTGGTAGTATATTTTGATGATATTCTTATGTATAGTAAGTTTTTAAATGAGCATATCAAGCATGTACAACAAGTTTTTAAAACTTTGTGCAAAGAAAAATTGTATACTAACCTTGTCAAGTGTAATTTTTGCACACCTAAGGTCATGTTTTTAGTTTTTTTTTTGTTTGTTCTAATGGTATTGAGGTAGATAGTGAGAAGGTTAAGGCTATTAAATCATGGCCTACACCTAAGAATGTTGGGGATGTTAGATTTGTCCTAGCTAGTTTTTATAGAAGTTTTGTTAAGGATTTTTCTAGCATTGTTGCACCACTTATAGAAGTAATTAAAAAATATGTTGGTTTTAAGTGGGGTAATGAATAAGAAAAGTCATTTAATGTGATTAAATCTAAGTTATCTAATGCACCTTTTGCGTGCTTTACCTAACTTTGATAAAACATTTGAGATTGAACGTGATGCCTCTAAAGTTGGCATTAGAGATATTTTAATGCAAGAAATAAGGCCGAATGCTTATTTTAATGGAAAGCTTAATGGGGAAACTATAAACTACCCAACATATGACAAGGAGATGTATTTTCTAGGGCATTGGAAACATGGCAACACTATCTTTTGCCTAAAGAGTTTATGATTCACACTAATAATGAAAGCTTGATAAAAAGAATGCAAGATGGAGTGAATTCATAAAGTCCTTTCCATATGTCATCAAGTATAAACAAGGTAAATAAAATATAGTGGTTTATGAATTATCTCAAAGGTACACACTTCTTTCTACTTTGAATGTTGAATTACTTGGTTTTTTAGCATGTTAAAGAGTTGTATGCAAATGATCAAGATTTTGGCAATGAGTTTAATGCATGTGAGAAAGGTATATTTGGTAAGTTTTATAGTCACAATGGGTTCTTATTTAATGAAAAGAAATTTCATTTTTATGGATGCATCCACAAGTTATGAAAACTTAGGAAAAATTTTATATTGAAAATGATAAAAGACAAAAAAATTCCCAAGAGATGTTCCAACCTGTTGGAATTCAACTTATGAATTATTAAATGAGACATATACAAATAGAGAATTTATTGTGCACACTTATTTCTAATAATGTGTTATAACTTCATTTATATCCACAAAATCGGGAGATTTGCACAAAAATTTTGGATATTTTAAAATTTTTTAATAATACAACATATGTTTTAAATGATGTTTAACATCCTACATCTCATTTATTAAATGTACTAATATTATTGGTGCATTAGAAGAACATTAAAATGGTATTTTTTTCAAAGAGTCAATTTAAATAATGAAAATAAAATGGTTAAATGATTTCAATCCGTTAATTAATTCTATTGCATGTGTTTTTTATCCTCTAATTAAATTAGAGGGGTTAAATGATTATTTAAGTGTATATTATGGATGTTTTAGGTCTTATAGGAGATATTGATATTGATATTGATTCAATAATTAATAATGTTAGAAGAGTATTAGTAGAATTATTTTAAAAGAGTATTAGTAGAATTATTTAATAAATATAAAGATTATGTTAATATTTCAAATTTTACTTGTACATCATCTTCTAGTTCTATTTCTTTTTCTTAAACTACTAGTCAAGTTCAAGATGAATAAATGAAAATTAGTATGGATAATAGTGTCATGTTGTAAAGACAAAAAAGACTTTGAGGATCATCCGGTTCATCTCTTGAACTTGACATTTAACAACTATTTTTGAGTTTGTTAATTGCAAACTGAGTCCAAATGTTCTTGTCCTTGAATGGTGGAGTCGACACTAAAATACATTTCCAATCCTTTTACAAATTGATAAATAAATTTTTTAGGTCTAGTTTCAATAATAGTCATTGAACAAGTATTTAGTGCGAAAGGAAATATTTTGGATAAGACTCAATCCTTAATGGCTCCAGAATCATTTGAGACAAAAATATGCATTGATAATTGGTGTAGATCGGTATTAAGGACATAAAAAATTGAAAGAGATGAAAATGATGATTTATTTGACTTCACAACCGATAGAGAAACAAGAACTTCAATTTCCAGCATAGGAAATGATTAAATTTTTATGGTAAAGCGTTCAAATAATTATTTTTAAAAAAGGTAAGAGTATTATGTAGACTTTAATTCTTCAAAACCTTAAAAGAATATTTAGGAAACTTAATTTTTAGTAAAAAAATTAAGTTCAAACCTTGTAATTACGCTTATTGTAATGGGCACATAGACCAACGACTGGTGCCACTCTTAATTTGTTACTATTAATAATAAGATTTTGAGAGTAGAATTATGGGAATATTTTCTTCTTATTTCTTCCTTCACAATACAAACATATATATATATATATATATATATATATATATATATAAATTATGGGAATATTTTCTTCTTATTTCTTCCTTCACAATACAAACACACACACACACACACACACACACACACATATATATATATATATATATATATATATATATATATAGTATTTACATACATTTATCTTTGGTAGTATAATTACTAATTTGTATTAATCATTCATAATTTACATAAATCAATTCCTTGATTTACTCCCTTCATCTTCTCACTTCCTAATTTTGTAATTATTCTATTCATACTATTTAACAATCCCCCTCAAGCTAGTGCATAGATATCATCAATGCCCAACTTGCTTAGTGAATTATAGAACACTTAGCTTAAGATAGCTTTTGTTAGAATTGGTCTTTAGATTTTACAAAAGGAAATTTTACTATCTTGGCTTCAAGTTTCTCCTTAATAAAGTGCCTATCCACTTCCATGTGTTTAGTCTGGTCATGTTAAACCAGATTATGAGCAATCTAAATAGTTACCTAATTATCACAGTATAAGTTCATCTCTAATTCTGAAGGATAACCAATCTCACTTAGTAAGCTTTTTAACCAAAGGAGCTTATATAATCCTTTTGATATACCTATAAATTTGACTTTCACACTTGACAAGGCAACCACTTTTTGTTTCTGACTTCTCCACGTGAAGATATTACCACTAACAAAGGTGAAGTATCCTGACGTTAACTTTCTATTTAAGCTTCCTGCACAATTGTAATATGTATATCCATCAATATTCAAGTAATTATGATTTCTGAACATAAGTCCTCTTTGAGTGATGATTTAAGGTACCTCAAATCTAGCTCAAGTGATCTTTTCTCGGATTATGCATAAATTGACGTACTAAACTTACTTTATATGCAATGTCTGGTCTAGTATGAGATAGGTAGATCAACTTTCCTACCAATCATTGGAACTAGTCTTTATTTGTTAATATTTGATACGTCAATTTGTCATTCTGAGCAATGGGAGTGTCTGCCAGTTTAAAATCTAGCATTCTAGTATCTACTAGTAAGTCAAGTGTATATTTCCTTTGGGCAAGAAATATGCATTATTTTGACCGAGCTACTTAAATGCCCAAGAAGTATTTTAAACCCCTAAGATTCTTCATTTCAAACTCACATGCCAAGTGTCTTTGGAAATTTGAGATTTCTTCCTCATCATTCCCTGTGATGATCATATCATCCACATATATAATCAAGGTTGTTAATCTCCCATCCTAATGCTTTAAAAATAATGTATGATCTGAGTTACTTTACTTGAACCTGTGTTTCTTTATTGTAGAGTTGAACTGACCAAACCAGGCTCATGGGGACTGCTTTAGACCATACAGTGCCTTTTGCAGTTTACACATATATTTAGCTTATGAGGCAATAAAGCCCAACAAAATATCTATGTACACCTCTTCCTCCAGATCTTAATGTAAGAATGCATTTATTACATCAAATTGATAAGGGGCCAATTTAAATTTATAGCAAGAGACATCAACACCCTTACTGTGTTCAACTTTTCAACGAGGGAGAATATCTCTTGGTAGTCAATTCCATGAGTTTGAGTATACTCCTTTGCCACAAGTCTTTCTTGTATCTTTCTATCAATTCGTCTGGTTTATATTTGATAGAGAACACCCATTTGCATCCTACAGTTCTTTTCCCTTTGGCAGTAGAATAAGAGTCCAAGTGTTGTTCTTTTAAAGAGCAATCATCTCATCCTTTATGGCTTAAGTCCACCAAGGTTCTGTTAATGCCTCTTGCACATTATGAGGAACACATTTAGCTGAGAGCTTATGTGTAAAGGCTTTTAAAGGATCTAAAATTCTATGAGTGGATACATGTTAAACAATAGAGTATCTTCCTTATTTTCTCGGTTTGGTGAGTATCGATTTGGTGACTTTCCCTGATTATATCTGAAAGGTAATTTATGAATAAAGGAATTTACATTTGAGGGAGAGCCTAGAGACTATCCCTTAAGAATTCTCTCAAGAGATAGACTGCTGGGTTTTTGAGTTTTCAATCGCAGTTTAGTCTTTGCCAGCATACTTGGACACTGAGTCTCTATTTCCTTCATCATATTCTAAGTTTCCACCCATCCCTTCATCATGCTTAGATTTCGAGTTTCCACCTCTCCCCTCATCATGCTCAGAGCTTGCTAATTCCTAATTTAGCCAATTTTCTGATACCTAATTCTTTTCTTCATTTGTATTCTCCCCTTGAAGAAAATAATAAGAATGCTAGTGTGTAAAGAACATGTCAAATTCCTAAAACATGACATCCAGAGTAGTGTATAGGCGTTGAGTAGTAGGATCATAACACTGATAATGAAAATAAAATGGTTAAATGATTTCAATCCATTAATTAATTCTATTGCATGTGTTTTTTATCCTCTAATTAAATTAAAGGGGTTAAATGATTATTTAAGTGTATATTATGGATGTTTTAGGTCTTATAGAAGATATTGATATTGATATTGATATTGATTCAACAATTAATGATGTTAGAAGAGTATTAGTAGAATTATTTTAAAAGAGTATTAGTAGAATTATTTAATGAATATAAAGATTATGTTAATATTTCAAATTTTACTTGTACATCATCTTCTAGTTCTATTTCTTTTTCTTAAACTACTAGTCAAGTTCAAGATGAATAAATGAAAATTAGTATGGATGATCGTGTCTTGTTGTAAAGAAAAAAAAGACTTCAAGGATCATCCGGATCATCTCCTAAACTTAACATTTAACAATTATTTTTGAGTTTGTTAATTGCAAACCGAGTCTAAATGCTCCTTGCCTTGAATGGTGGAGTTGACACCAAAATACATTTCCAATGCTTTTACTAATTGCTAAATAAATTTTTTTAGGTCCAATTTCAATATTAGCCATTGAACAAACATTTAGTGCGAAAGAAAATATTTTGGATGAGACTCGATCCTTAATGGCTCCAGAATCATTTGAGACACAAATATGCATTGATAATTGGTGTAGAGCGGTATTAAGGACATAAAAAATTGAAAGAGATGAAAATGATGATTTATTTGACTTCACAACTGATGGAGAAACAAGAACTTCAATTTCCGACATAGGAAGTGATTAAATTTTTATGTTAAAGTGTTCAAATAATTGTTTTTAAAAAAGGAAAGAGTACTATATAGATTTTGATTCTTTAAAACCTTAAAAGAATATTTAGGTAACTTAATTTTTTGCACGAAAATTAAGTTCAAACCTTTTAATACACTTATTGTAATGGGCACATGGACCAACGATTGGTGCCACTCTTAATTTGTTACTGTTAATAATAAGATTTTGATATTAGAATTATGGGAATATTTTCTTCTTATTTCTTCCTTCACAATACAAATATATATATAGTATTCACATACATCTATCTTTAATATTATAATTACTAATTTGTATTAATCATTCATAATTTACATAAATCAATTCCTTGGTTTACTCCCTTCATCATCTCACTTCCTAATTTTGTAATTATTCTATTAATACTATTCAACACTCCCCCTCAAGCTAGTGCATAGATATCATCAATGCCCAACTTGCTTAGTGAATTATAGAACACTTAGCTTGAGAAAACTTTTGTCAGTACATCTGTTAATTGGTCTTTGTATTTTACAAAAGGAAATTTGACTATCTTGGCTTTAAGTTTCTCCTTAATAAAGTGCTTATCCACTTCTATGTGTTTAGTCTGGTCATGTTAAATCGGATTATAAGCAATCTAAATTATTGCCTAATTATCATAGTATAAGTTCATCTCTACTTTTGAAGGATAACCAATCTCACTCAGTAAGCTTTTTCACCAAAGGAGCTCAAATAATCCTTTTGATATACCTCTAAATTTGAATTTCACACTTGACAAGGCAACCACTTTCTATTTCTTACTTCTCCACGTGATGATATTACCACCAACAAAGGTGAAATATCCTGACATTAACTTTCTATTTGAACTTCCTGCCAATCGACATCTGTATATCCATCAATATTCAAGTGATTATGTTTTCTAAACATAAGTCCTCTTCTGAGTGATGATTTAAGGTACCTCAAAATCTGGAATACTGCTCTCAAGTGATCTTTACTCAGATTATCCATAAATTAACTTACTAAACTTACTCTATATGCAATGTCTGGTCTAGTATGAGATAGGGAAATCAACTTTCCTACCAGTCATTGGTACTAGTCTTTATTTATTGACGTTTGATTCACCAATTTATCATTCTGAGTAATGGGAGTTTTTGCCAATTTACAATCTAGCATTCTAGTCTCTGCTAGTAAGTTAAGTGTATATAATCAAGGTTGTTATTCTCCTATCCTGATGCTTTAAAAATAATGTATGATCCAAGTTACTCTACTTGAACCCGTGTTTCTTCATTATACAGCTGAACCGACCAAACCAGGCTCGTGGGGACTGCTTTAGACCATAAAGTGCCTTTTTCAGTTTACATACATATCCAGCTTATGAGGAAATGAAGCTTGGCGGAATATCCATGTACACCTCTTCCTCCAAATCTCAATGTAAGAATGCATTTATTACATCAAATTGATAAGGGGCCAATCTAAATTTGTAGCAAGAGGCATCAACACCCTTATTGTGTTCAACTTTGCAACGAGGGAGAATGTCTCTTTGTAGTCAATTCCATGAGTTTGAGTATACCCATTGTCACGACCCAAAATAGGGGCCATGACCAGCGCTAAGGAACGGGAATTCTTTTGAATCCAGAACCCATAGCAAGCCTAAAATAAAATAAAACAAGCAATAATAATAATAATAATAATAATAATAATAATAATATAATTTGTAGCGGAAATAAAATCATAAATAATTAAATAATAATCCATCACGGGATTCAAATCAATAACTCATCTCGTATATATAAATAAACTCTTTAATACAAGTTTCAGTTCAAGTTCTTAAAATACATAACTCACAATTTATTTACAACTACTGCAGTGTCTAGATTATAAAAATAAAACTTAAGTGAGCAATTTACATAAAGAAGCCGGGGCGGAAGAAATCCGGCGTACAGGCCTGCTACTGAGGTCTGAAGAAGATGACTCTCCTGAAAATATTCAACGGAGGGGAGTCAGACTTCACTGAGTGAATTACTATAATATATATACATGCATACTAAATGCCAATGCATACAGTCAATAGTGTAGATATAAATATATATACAAGTAAATACACACCAATGCAATAAAATCATTTATTATATTTTTATTAAAAATCACGGTTTATGAAGGATCGAATAGAACCTTAGAATATCGCAACCTCGAAAACAGTGTTAGAAAACACTCTAGCCATACAGGCTCACTTATTCCAAATATAATCAATTGATCTATTTGGACA
Organism: Mallotus nudiflorus; assembly: GCA_947683625.1. Taxonomy (NCBI): domain Eukaryota; kingdom Viridiplantae; phylum Streptophyta; class Magnoliopsida; order Malpighiales; family Euphorbiaceae; genus Mallotus; species Mallotus nudiflorus. Next base: position 128,788 of record CANTUR010000960.1, read on the forward strand.
GTAGACTGGCCCCGAGACACTAAGTCAACCGAGCTCCAACAGTTTGACTGTCAGTGTGATTGACCTCAAAACACTTGGTCAACCGAGCTCCAACAATCACACTCCCAAATCATATCTCCCACATCAAATAATCATATCCAATCAATATCCACAAATGGTTAGTAATATAGCCTAAATGCTATCAGCGTACCGGTATGTACTCGGTCCTAGTGCTGCCCACTAAGTAGCACGTTCTATTGATATCCTTCATTAAAACATAAAACATACATTCATAAAAATAAATGATGCATGAATTGAATAAAATAGCAACATAAACCATATATATACTAGAAATATACCAAAAATAAACCAGGTATATTTCGAGTATATATACGTCAAATAAATCCAATATAATTGCAAACTAAATTAGAAATATATTTAAAAATATTTTAAGTATAAATATTTAATAAAAATGTGCATATAATTTAAAATATATCAAAAATAAACCAAAGATAAACTAAAAATAAACTTAAATACTAATTGAATTATTTATGCATATTTAATCAATATAAAACATACATTTCTAAATCATACACCCTAGGCATATATATGTAGAATAGTAACTCACACTTAGTGCGCTCCTCGAGATGGGTCCGACGGGCCTGGTCCACTAGGCCTCGGTCTCGGCGCAACTAAATAAATAATAAATAATAGACATCAGAATAAATCTAACAGAAAATCCTAGAAACTCGATCTAGAATATTAGACACAGAATCAGAATTAGGGTTTGACCGGACATCACGTTTTACGAGAATTCTACCAAAAATTCGACAGAACCTCCCTTGTAAAATGGAGATCTCTCTACTCAAAGAGTAGAGCCGGCCCTGCAAAGAAACACACTTCAAAAAATAGACACAGAAACACATCCACAACCCCTCGGTCGGACTCTAAACTACAGTTTACCGATCGGGGTCCACAATTCACAAAACAATATAAAATTACCAAAAATACCCTTATATCATAGAAATACATTTTATAAGTAGAAATTACATAATTAGCCCTAAAACACAATAAAAACCGATAAAAACTCATTTTATTAGAAAAATCGTATATTATATATATAATTGAAAATAATTCACGAAAAATAGTTTTAATTAGTTAAAAATACTAAATAATTAGTAGAAATTATTTTTATACCTTAAATAACTATTAAAGCCAATTTAATTACATTTTTAGTCAGTTTAAGGTAAAATTACCAAAATACCCCTATATATATAAATATACTAAAATTACTCCAAAATTCACCAAAAATAATATAATTGCACAAAAATTAATTTTCTCAACATATTTATCAATAATATCAATAAATAAACTCAATTAACCAATTAATTTCAATTAAAAACACAATTAACCCTATTTTCTCAAAATTACATAAACTAATTAAATTCATACATAGAAATTCATAAAAATTCCAAATAAATTTCTATAATTCATTTCAACACCTATATTTATCATAAAACACAATTTCATAATTTATTTAATTAATTTTCGAAATTTAGAAAATAATAATAAAATATTCAAAAATACCCAAAAATCAAAATAATCTCCAAAAATTCTACAAAAATTTACAGATGTATATTAAGCTAAGGGGAACAACATTTGTGAAGGAATTTTTCATGAATCAATCAATTCAAGGTTCAAAAAAATCAAGAACCCTAAAATGTCTGAATTACCAAAATCGAAACCTAAGCAAATCATGACCATTTTAAGTGAAAAAAAGCTTGGAATCACACTCACCAGAGCTCAAGGAGAATAAAGAGATCGGCAGTGTTGAAAATGGTGGCCGGAATCACCGTGAACGACGGTGAGAATGAATTCGGCTTCCCGAGCTTATTCCGGCCAAACCACGACGGAATAGGGCATTGCTGGCGGCGGGGAAGGCTGGGGAAGAAGGTGGCATGCCGGGAGGCACACCGACGGTGAGAAAATGGGATGGAAGGCGGCGGAATTGGGTGAGGGACGATCGGGAAAAGGAAGAAGAAGACGATGGCAAATTCGTAAATAACTCAAACTTTATTTTTTTGTTTAATATTAAATGTATATGTATATATATATACTTTACACTATATATTAAAATAATATAAACTCACACACATTAAATATACACCACACACATATAATTTAATATTTTTAATAATTTATACACTAAAAATAATTAAATAATATTAAAACTAATTAATAAATAATAAAATATTAGGGTAATTAATTAAACCCTAGTTAAATAAATAAATAAATACACATATATACATTATTTAGTACTTTAAAAATATATATGAGCTCATGTAAGTCCGTAAAATTATTTAAAATAATTAATAATAAATAATTTACATGTCAATTTTTCTAAAAATGCAAGTCCCGAGAAAATTTTACGTAAAGTGCTTAAAATAATATAAAACAATTAAAAATAAATTTTAATTAAATAGCAACTCATAAAATATCATAAATATATACAAAAATTATTAACACTGCATATCTCGTTGCAATATAAAAATATTTAAAAAATACGAGATATTATACCCTTTTACCACAAGTCTTGCTTTGCATATTTTTATCGATTCGTCTGCTTTGTGTTTAATAGAGAATACCCATTTACATCCTATAGTTCTTTTCCCTTTAGCATTGGAATAAGAGTCCAAGTCTTATTCTTTTGGAGAGCAGTCATCTCATCCTTTATGGCTTGAGTCCACCAAGGTTCTGTTAATGCCTCTTGCACATTATGAGGAACACACTTAGCTGACAGCTTATGTGTAAAGGCTTTTAAAGGATCTAAAAGTCTATGAGTGGATACATGTTAAACAATAGAGTATCTTCCTTATTTTCTCAGTCTAGTGAGTATCGATTTGGTGGCTTTCGCTGATTATGTCTGAAAGGTAATTTATGAATAAAAGAATTTACATTTAAGGGAAAGCCTAGAGACTATACTTTAAAAATTTTCTCAAGAGATAGATTGCTGGGTTTTTAAGTTTTCAATCTCATTTTGGTCTTCGCCAACATACTCGGACACTGAGTCTCTATTTCCTTCATCATATTCTGAGTTTCCACCCATCCCCTCATCATGCTCAGATTTCTAGTTTCCACCTGTGCCCTCATCATGCTCAGAGCTTGCTAATTCCCAACTTAGCCAATTTTTTGATACCCAATTTTTTTCTTCACTTGTATTCTCCCCCTGAAGAAAATAATGAGAATCCTGATGTGTAAAGAACATGTCAAATTCCTGAAACATGACATCCAGAGTAGTGTATAGGCATTGAGTAGTAGGATTATAACATTGATATCCTTTTTTTTGACCTCCATAGCCTAAGAAAACACATTAGACCACAAAAGGATTAAGTTTAGTCCTCTAGGTTTTAGGGAGGTGAACTTAGGCTACTGAGCCAAATACACGTGGTGGAAGCATTAAAATTAAAGATAGGTGTACATGCTGAGCAAGAATCTAAAGGAGAGTCTAAAAGTCTAGAACTCGGGATAGCAGTCTATTCAGAAGATAGACCATAGTAAAAACATATGTCCAGTACCTCTTTGGAGCTTGAGTAGCAAGTATAAGAGCTCGAGCTATCTCGAGTATATGTTTATACTTTCATTCTGCAACACCATTTTGTTGTGGTGTGTAAGAGCATGAGGTTTTGTAGTATAAGCCATGAGTTTGAAAATATTGTTAAAAGTTATGGTTAACATACTCCCCTCTGTTATCTGAGTGAAGGATTTGTAGTTTGGTTGAGTATTGGGTCTTAATCATGCTATAAAAGGATGTGAATGTGTCAAATACCTCACTTTTCTGTTTCATCATATATAACCAAGTCATACGTGTACAATCATCAATAAAACTGATAAACCATGTAAAACCTGAAGCATCCGAGCAAGGAAATAGTTCCCAAACATCAGAGTAAATTAATGAGAAAGGTACTGTACTTTTATTTAAGCTAATTGGGTATGGTACATGATGACTTTTGGCAAGAGTATAGGTGTGACACTCAAACTTGGACTCAACTAACCTAGAGAACAGACTAAAAAATAAATGCTTTATATAACTCAAGGATGGATGTCCTAATTAATGATGCCACAACATGATATGCTTGTAATTTTTTCTTAGTTGGTACACACTATTAGCTTTGCTAGAGCTAAAGTCATTCATGTAGTATAACCCCCCCCTCTTAGTACCACGACCAATAATCTCCTTTGTGAGAGTATCCTGAAACAAACAGAAAGTAGGATACATTAGTGCACAATAATTTAATTCCTAAGTGGCTTGTCCTAAAAAGAGAAGTTTGTTTGATAATGAAGGAACTAATAGTGTATCAAGCAAGGAAAATAAGGGGGATAGTGCAACTTTGTAGGCTCCAATAACCGGATACGTCACTCCATTGGCATTTGTAATACACATTCATTTTAGCTGGGTAAATACCATTAAGTCCTTTTTATCAAAGGTCATATGGTTAGTTGCCCCTAAATCAATCATCCAGTCAATTGAAGACCCTTGTTCAGAACAATATAAGCCATAACCAGTGTTACCTAAACCATTAAGAAGCTCGATTGTGGTAGCAGGAGACTCTTTGCTCAACACAAAAGGCTTAGTAAGTGATGATTAGCCTGTGGTGTGTGCTGCTTATTCATTACTCTTGCCCGTATATGTTTCATGTTTCTTTTTTATATCTTGCTATTACTCAGGATACCCATGTAGTTTGAAGTAAGTTTCTCAACTATGTTTGAGGTTCCCACAATGGGTGCACCATTTTTCAGCTCCCTTTATCTTCTTATTTTCACTAGTTATGAGTGATGATCCATTCTTGGAAATTTGGAGACTCGTTGGATGAGTCTTATACCCTTTAGTGATTATGACAACACTTGGTAGTATTATTTTCGTACCACTTAGCATGACAACTTGTTGAATATCCTCCCTTCGGACTTGAACATAAGCTTGTTCAACCGTAGGGAATGGTTGAATCTGTAGTACATCACTCTGAACCTTGTTTAAGCAGTCATCTAGCCCATCTAGAAAGGTATAGACTCTATCTTCTTCGATATTGGCATTGTAGATCTGGATATCCTCAACACACTTTATTAGGTTTGGTCTTTGAAAGTCTATCTCCCTCCATAATCCTTGGAGATTATTGTAGTATGATTCAATAGGTCCTCTTGCCTGTCTCACCCGAGCTACTGCCTTTTTAGCTTATACATCTAGGAAGTGTCTGATCCATGAAAAAAATTGATAGCAATAGAGTCTCATACATGTTTGGCAGTTAGATATTGAATGAGGTTGCCAATTAAAGATCGTTCCATTGAGTTTATTAGCCATCCTTTTATAATGGCATTCTCCGTCCTCTACTTCCTGAAAGTTGGATCTCGGGCTGAGGAGTGTCACCGAAGATATATCCGAGTTTGTCTTTGCCTACTATGTACATCTCTATTACTTGAGACCAAAGGTCATAGTTTTTTCCATTAAGTTTAATACCTATATGGGTATTGAAGTTATCATTATTCGAAACTGGTGGGGCCAAGGTTTGTGTCAATACTTGTTGCATTTTCATCATCAGTTCATCTAAAATAGCAGCAAAAGGTTTCTATTCTATCACCATTGAATCTATCAATTCTATCATTGTTCTTGGTTTAGAGCTTTAAAATCGTCTGCTTTGATACCATGTTAACAATAGGAATTTGAGAGTATAATTGAGTGAATATTTTTTTTTAATTTCTTCACAATATATATATATATATATATATATATATATCTCTCTCTCTCTCTCTCTCTCTTTCTTCGGTAGTATAATTATTAATTTGTATCAATCATTCCTAGATTATATAAATTAATTCCCTGATTTTCATTTCCTAATTTGTAATTATTTTAAAATAGTTGCTTGCCTTGTAGACCGAATGATTACATACTCGAGACCAAGAGTTGACAAGATGAACGAAGTTGCATATGCACTCATTATGGTAGAATAAGAATCAAAAGTGTGGAGTCATCTTCGCTAAAAAAAAAAAAAAAATTGGTGTGGAGACATCACTAAATCATAATAGTTAAAAGTAAAAATGTATATAAATTTTAGGGTAAATACTAATTTTTTATATAATATTTATAAAAAATTTTAAAATAATTATTTGAAATAAAAAAATTTTGTGCCCTACGCATGCAGTTTTCAATTCAATGAATATAGTTGTTTTTTTTTTTTTTTTTACCGAAGTTTAGAGGAGAGGATGGTGAGTTTTGAACCTAACATCCATTCTTTGTCCCTCAACAGCCTGACGATCAGAACCGGCATACGAGGACAGTATGGTTGAAACTACATTTTTGTTTTTCAATAAACAAATAAATAAATAAAGAGATTCCAGAATACGATGTTTGGCGACCATTTTTGTTTATTAGAATACAGGAAGAGAAGTATATAGCTCAAGTTTCATTTTTAATTCTTTAACTAGTATTTAAACAAAGACTATATTAAATTAAATATTAACTTATTTGGTATTCTCCACTTGCATGGACCTCCTTGACTCTCTTGTCATATTCATCTTCTCCATCATCTTCTTCCAAATCTGCATCATCCACTTCCTCCACTTCATCTTCTGCTCCCCAGCCAAAGCCCTTCACAGGGACAGATGATGGGGGTCGGTTTCTTGCCTCAGACACAATTTTCATGATCTCTTCCACACTTTGAGCAGAATAGCTTGTATTATCTCTCTGGAAATAATTTGCTTGGCTTGACTCCCTCAATTCCTTGGGCAAATTCTTTAAGAACCATGGGTGGCTTTTGATCTCTTTGATCGTAATCCTCTGGAAAAATAAAATAATTTGATTTCTAAATGGGCAAACTGACATGGTAGTAGTATTGTGCAGAACAAAATTATAATATATTTTACATCAGACAATTCAAACTTAAAAACATATATATCCCGTGGCTTAATTTTCAACATTTAAAACAACTTTGTTTTTGTAAATTCTGAATGAAGCATACCCTGGAAGGATTTGCAGCAAAAATGCGAGAGAGAAGATGTCTGCAGTCTTGAGAGACATGAACATAGTCTGGGATTTTATATTGTACAGCCATTATTCTCTGCAGATGAAATAAAACAGTGAAAGTAATTATAGGAAAAAAATCTTATAAATAATTCCATATTGAAGGATGGGATGCACATTCACCTGAATTGTTTTCCTGAAATTCTTGGGATCATCTTGATCTTCAAAAGGGTATGCCCCTACCAGCATCACGTAGAGTGTAACTCCGCACGACCATACATCTGCCAGCTAAACAAAAATGTAGATAAAAGAAAAGAAAATTCATATCAAGCATTTCTTACAGTGCTGTGAATATGTCACATATATACATATTTCAAATCAGTGCTGAAAATATGCTTTGTTTGTCGCATATAAATGCACTAGAAGTTGATATACTTGTAAGTTCATAATCATGCATGTAGACAAACAAAGCATATACAGTTCATTTGCTATATTTTGAGACAAAACATGATAACCTGATTCAAGCTAAATATTAATGATAAATTTTTGTTTTTCCTTCTAATTTTTTAAAAAATTAGTATAAAATATTGGATGATGGATATAGACTGAAATTTATGAGATACAATGAGATGAGTTCTTCATTTACATAGTACTGATCATAATACTACTACTAATAGTAATAATATATATATATATATATATATATATATATATTCTAAAAACTCGAATTTGAAAAATCATATACTTCTCACATTGAACATAATGTGCGAAGACCAACCGAACTGAATTCGATTTACTTTTTTTAATGCAATTATTTTTCTACTTAAGAAATGTAATAATTTTTTATATATATATAATAAAAGGGGCAAAATCCTAAAAACTAATTTCCCACAAGCTGAGGGTACTGCACACCATGCAAATCATGAGAGTAACCAACAAAATGCCCAGTGTTGCCGAGAGCAACTCATGGCAACAACTTGAAAACCACTAACAAAAGAGGCAAGTCAATATTATAAGAACTCCAATAAAAGATTTGTAAATGCGAAGTTCAGAGTCTTTAAACCTAAACATATTGACAAAAGTTAGTAGTAAAGGCTGAACTGAGCATTCTATATCTAAATTTCAATGGAGGCAAATATACATTCAACTAACTAGGGCTAAATAGTGGTAACCAAATATATATAATTTTATATGGAATCAAAATTTAGTTAGTAGTCCAATATTTAAGAAAATTTAAGGGTAGCAAGGGCAATTATAGCTGTGCATGGGACTTGAAAAATCCGAATTAAACCAAACCGTGCTCACCCACAGGAGCAATTGCATGCCCGAAGTAACTTATCCCATGCTGATAAGATAACTAGGCTATTTAATGGGTATTCACTGGTCAGTCATATAGCTAGTGGTATACCGGTCAACACTTAACGTGTCTGAACTTGCAATTTGAACCAAGTCCTTCTATCAGAAAAAAAACCAAGTCCTGGTTTGCAAAAATATGAAAGAAAATAGAATTGAGAAAAGGGTATCAAATGGAAGTGAAGTCTCCTAAAAGTCAGTGCACATTAATGTAATTTAATCAAGCAAAATTTTTGGGAAAGTTGAGCATTTAATATAACACTGGCTACATTCCAAAGTAATTATTTTTAAAATAATTGAATAAGATTAAATTACCTTTTTTTAAACATTAAAAAATTTATTAAATTTTATAAAACTAATTAATATAGATAAAGTTAACACAGAGTTAAAATAAAAAAGAAAAAATTAATATTGTATTAAGTATATAAAAGTGATAAATAATTAAAATTTTTTTATTTGAAAAAATGACAATTAATTTACGAACGAAGAAATATAAATTTTTTAACAAAGATATAATTATTATTTATCTTTTTTTATTAAAAAAAAAAGATATTGGACAATGAATAGTGTACCATCTTGAGACTAAAATAGAACTATTGGTTCAATTGATACCATTTGAGGCAACTCTAGGTGGTCCTTAACCTTAATTATGGCTGGAGACTTATTATAATCCATCCTTCACACTTTCTTTTTTGTTTTTGCAACAGCAAAAATAAAAAATAAAGTATAATGTTCAAAAACAAACTGAACTGGCATGTGCATTAAAGGGTTACTGTCAGTTTGGTTGAGAGGGTGAAGCATGTGCATTGAAGATGTCAAGCACTAGAAAATGACAACCATACAGAAAGAAATGATTCTTAACACCAGTAAGCACTAACTGTGTATCTATACTTAGGAGCCTCTTTCTTTTTCTCTCTTTTTTTTAGTGATTTTGAATTTTTTTTTTTTTAGATTTGACCTATTATTATTATTATTATATAAATTTGAGCTATAATTTTAAATTTTAGCACATTTTCTTTTAATTTTTGTAATATTTTCTTACTAGATTTTACATCTAATTTTTATTATTAAATTATTTTTTATGTTCAGATTTATAAATCTAAATTTATTTTAATTGGTTGATTGTCTTAGTTAGTTGTCATATAATTCAAAAAAATTTAAATTGTTGGTAATTGTTTAGAAATATAGTCAAATATTGTTCCAATTTGACATTTTACTGACATCAAATATTAAAATGTTATATTTCAGTTCATCTATCGAGAGAATATTATATTTCAATTTAATTTTTTTAATTTTCCAGCTGTACATCCTGTTTTGTGAAAGAGTTTTATTTTATATATATATATATATATATATATATATATATATATATATATATATATATATATATATATATATATATATATATATATATATATATATATATATATATATATATATATATATATATATACTGTTTCTGTAAAATTTTAATTGTAATGAAATGAAAATTTAATTTGTTGTTAAAAAAACTAACCAGTAATTTTTCTTCTTTATTTTTTTGGACAACTAAAAAAATATCTTATGGTTGGACACATTTTCACTTAAAAATTTGTGATTTTATTTTCATAATATTTAGAAGTATTTGATTTTATCTTCTAATACTTTATCAACAAACATCATCATTATTACAAAATAAAACTTTAATTTAACACTCTCTCTTAACAATATAAATATGTTACATGTAATTTACTATTAATATAACTATTTAGATATTTTTAAAAATATTACAAATTTATTTTAAAAATAATTTCTTTTTATTTATAATAAAATTTAAAATATATCTTATTTTTGTTTATTGTGAAATTTTTTTAATTAGTTGAATGCTATATTTTTTAGTAAATAATTTTACTATTAAAATTTTATATTATTTTAATCTTGTATTATATATTTTTAATATTATTATTGAATAGGGTATCAAAATGTAAGTAAAATCAAATCACAAATCTTTAAATGTTATGAAAAATACCTCAACTTTTTAAGTGAAAAGATATCTAACTGCAAGATATTTTATTGTATTTTTCCTTTTTTTTTCACTGTGTTGCATGGTTAGCACTCTTATTAAGAGCTTGGAATATTAATTGTTGGTATTTTGTTAAGAAATTGTTCCATATAGGATGTATTATATTCAGTAATAGAATTTATAATAGAGAGATGTGTATTTCATTCTGTTAGTAACAAGTGTATATCACTTGAATAATATGCCATAAATCCTATCTTCAGGGTGTAATGCACCAGATAAAAATTTCCTTTTAAAAGCAAAAAAAAAAAACCATTTTTATGGACTACCACATGGTAAATTCCATAAATGTAGTATTTCATGAGAATGAATCTCTTGATGGTGTGAAGGATGAACTTGAACTCGTACCCCAAAAGCAAAATTCCCTGGTCACTTATCTTTCTACTTATGGCTTTGTACAGAGAACATATGCATCCTTTACATGGTCAAATCGTGAAAATAAAGAAGATTGATCACACAAAAAACAGCAATAAGAAATTACCTTGCCATCATATTCTTTCCGGGAGAGAACTTCCGGTGCTATGTATGCTGGAGTTCCTACAGTTGATTTTGGCCTTGAATGCAGCAATGATGACTGTGGATTATACCAAATCGGAATTAACATTAAAGTGAACGCATTCGTTTGATTGAAAATTGTTGCTAAGATAAAGAAACACACGCATGTGCTGTTTATCTCCAAACCTTAGAATAACCAAAATCACATATCTTTAGGCGAGGTGCAGGACTTCCATCTAACAGTGTGTTTTCCAGTTTCAAATCTCTATGACAGATTTGCTGTTCAAGTAGGCACAAGCAGAAGTACAAGTTACAATTGTAGAAGTTTCCTTGTGATGAATTAAAAGTTAAAAATAATCTTGAATATGCGTACCATGAAGTGACAATAATCCACACCAGATATCAGCTGCTGAAAGAAATACCTAGACTGAACAATTAAAGGAAAAACAGCAGCAACAAGAACAACAGATCAGTGCTTACTAATTAGAATTAGAACAAAGGAAACAAAGAGAGAAAAAGAGTTCAGAGTTAACCTCATCTTCACTGAATCTACCAGCATTGCAGATCCTTTCAAATAGCTCTCCGCCAGCTGCATACTCCATCACAATGGCCAAATGTGTGGGGGTCAAGACTACCTGCAAATAAGCACAAATTAAATTTTTATAGAATTAGAAATATCAAAACACCCAGAATACGGTGCAGTGTTTAGGTGTAATTATTCAAGAAATAGATTTACTTGCCTCCTTGAATCGAATTATATTGGGATGTCTAAGTGATCTGTGATTAATGATCTCTCTTGCCACATTCTCATCTATCTGTTAATAACAACCAAAACAAAATACAAGGAAATTAGCTCGTAGATTAAAAAGAAAAAAAATAAAATAGAAAAAGCAGGAGCAAATGATCAAATGAGAACGAACCTTGCAGCCGCGCTCGATGTATTTCATAGCAACAAGCTCTTTGGTTTCCTTGTGCCTCAAAAGCCTTGCCACCCCAAAATTTCCAGCTCCCAAATCCTTCATCAATTCATAATTCTCCATCCTTCTTTTTTTTTTCCTCCCTTGGTCAAAATTCTTGTAATGTCTTCTTTAATTTCGATAGGAAATGAAGTTGGTTTTATAAGGTATTAACGTCCTGTGAACCCATTTCCTCATATGTAGAACAAGAATAATAACAATAACCCATACAGGATCCAAAAATCTATATTTAATACATATGAATGAAGACGTACGCTGTATAGTATAGTGTATAACATTGATTGGTATCTGGAAAATTATGAGTAAGAATATGAAAGTGATAGAATATTAAAGGAGGGTGAATGCACGTGGTGGGGTGATAAAATATTTGATTTGATTAATTGTAGAAAACCTTTATAAATAAAAAAAACGAAAGAAAGGACAAATAGTAGAGAGCATGGGAATCCATGACCAACTTGAATCTAAATAATGTTCATTGCTCTAAATCTCATCAGCTTTATTGTTTTTGTTTGATCTCTAAAATCGCCGTTGTGATAGGAGAACACAACGCGCCCATTCTGACTTTTGCATGCCGTTTTCCAAAGTAATCATACTGCCCCCTTCACTTCTTTTATTTTATTTCAAAAAAAACGAATTTAATTTATGAGATTAAACTTAATTTATATTTTAAAATTTTTTATTTTAAAATTGAATATTAACCTTTTTACAATTTTAAAATTGAACATTTAAAAATTTTTATTGACTTTTTTACAAAAAATGATCATTATACCCTTATTTTCTGTAAGAACAAATGACATTAATTTTCCTAAAATTAGGTCTAATTGATATTTCAAAACCTTTTATTTCAAAATCGAATATTAACTTTCATATAATTTCAAAATCAAACACTTAAAGCTTTTTATTGATTTTTTTTTTTTACAAAAAATAACCATTATATCCTTATTTTAACATATATCTTCTCTAATCCAATTACATATAATCCATAGCATGTTTTCTCTAACCTTATTATATAAAATCTTTAGCATTTACCTTTCTCCAATTTTTATATTTTTTAAAAAAATTTAAAAAAGTTAAAATTTTATTTATAGATCTAAAAATTATTAATTATTAATTCCTTTTAATTTTTGTAAATCTAAAATTTTTTTAACTTTTAATTTTAAAAAATAAAATTTTTTTTGTATAGAAACTTTTTTATTATTATTAAATGTAGATGGATTGATTGTAAAATTTTTAGATCCATAAAAATTATTTTTAACTTTTTTAAAATTTTTTTAAGAAATATTAATAAATGATTTTTGTAAACTAAAAATTTTTAAAAAATTATAAATGTATATTTTAAAAGTAATTTCATCAATTCTCATTGTTATTCAAACACAAACTTTAGGGTAAAAACTATGGATTATATGTAATGGGATTAGAGAAGACATATGTTAAAACAAGGGTATAATGGTCATTTTTTATAAAAAAAAGTCAATAAGAGTTCTTAAGTGTTTGATGTTGAAACTAAATGGAGGTTAATATTCGATTTTGAAATAAAAGGTTTTGAAATGTCAATTACACATAATTTTAGGGAGGTTAATGTCATTTGCTTTTACATAAGACAAGGGTATAATGGTCATTTTTTGCAAAAAAAAGTCAACAAAAGTCTTTAAGTGTTCGATTTTGAAACTGTAGTGAGGTTAATATTCAATTTTGAAACATAAGGTTTTAAAATGTAAATTAGGCCTAACCTCAGGGGGGTTAATGTCATTTTCTCTTTATTTTATCATTTTATTATTTTATTTTAAACCTTCTCCCATTCACACTTTTTCTTTAAATAATAATTAAAAAAATCTATTCTAATTCTTTTAACTTTTTAACTTTTTTTAGGCCTCTTAAGCCTAGAACAACTAGTCAAGGTAGAAGCCCTAGGTAGAGCTGTGCAAGATTTGTTCATTTTTGCAATCCAACCAAGACCCGCGCTAAAAGTTTGCAACGGCTTGATCCGCTTGGTGGAAGTTAGTTGGTTCAGCCCATCAGGTGAGGAATTTTTAAATTTCGGTTCATGGTTCGGGGAAGACAAATTAATCTCTAACTCGCTCAAACATTTGAATAAGTAAATAATATATATATCTATAACTTTGGTCACACAGATTCCTTGGATATACTCATGCACAATCTAACTTTCTTGCCTAAAAGACTCATGTTAGTGCTCTCCTTTATTGACTTAGTATCAGAGCCTTGGGGGCACCCGGGGGGGGGGGGGGGGGGGGCTAGTAGTAGTGATCTTTATAGTTGTTGTTTCCATGTTAACAATAATGTCTAAAGAGTGGTTTATACATTGAGTCCTTTGGTCACAAGTGGTCTTGATCGTAAGTCCCGGAGAGGTTGTGAGTCCATTGGTTTAGTCAGTGAGTTATAAGTGTATACTCTTTCCTGTAGCCATTATTTTTACCATGTATCTAATCTTCGGTAGAACCACTTCTTCTTCTTCTTCCTTTACTTCCTCTTCTGTTAAAGCTTAAAGGAATTTGGTAAGTAGTGATGAAATCACTATTAAAGACTTTGAAAAATGCATTGATAATTTTAAACTTGCATATCACCATAAAAGCCACGTCTACAAGACCCCTAGGTTAGATCTCTTTAAGTCTAACTATGTAATCAAAACTAAAGAAAGAGATATCTAGTAATCCAAAACTAAAGATGAAATAAAGCTTCTTTCTTTAACCTCTTTAGACAAACATAAAGCTAAACATTTTTGTTATATTCACATAGGACTTATTCAAGTAGGGATAAAACCATTAAATAGAGAAGGTCTTAACACCTCTATTTTAGTAGCCCTAAGAGATAAGAGGTTTAAGAGATTTGAAGATTCTTTACTAGGAACCATAAAGTCTAGTCTTTGTAAAGGACATATATCTTTTGATTGTTATCCAAACTTTACTGTTTCTTTGAATGATGCAAATTTGTTAAAGTCTCTAGTTTTACAAATCCAAACCCATAACTATGTTATGGATAATGGATTAATTCTAGTTGCATTGATTTTTAAAGTTCATTATAAAGCCATAATGTCTGCTTTAAACACTAAAAGTCAGTTTCATAGTAAAAAAGGAGAAACTATACTTCTCTAAACTAATATCACTAAAGCAAATGTTGTTATCCCAAAACCTATCCAATAGAATGAGATAAATCTTCCTTAAAAATGGATCTTGGAAGGTGCTACTGAACCAGAACTAGAAAAACATGAAACAACAACACCGAATACCCAGATAAAGCATGTCACCCAGTTCTAAGATAGAAGAGTTTAAAATAAGCTTTAACAGAACAACTTCCAATTCTAGATTTTCTAATGCTTCATCTTCAGATTCTATAGATATATGAAGATTATCCTAGATCCCATATGTTATAAACCTTCCATACAAAAGGGAGCCACAAATATATCAGTATCGAAATCTGTGAAATAAATATCAGCCTACCTCAAACTGACTAAGCAGATCTTTGCTCAAATCTTCCATATGTTATAAACCTACCATATACAACTCCAACCAGATATTCAACCTTAGACTTACCTTCTATCTCACTTAGAAATGTAGACTACATTACCAATATACTAAGACCAGTCTACACTGAACCACAACCAGGAAATAAATCTGCTTCTCCTCTTGATTCTTCAACTACATCCACTATTACAAAAATATAGCTTATGAGTCAAATGTTATATAAAAAGATTTTAAACCAGATAAAGTTTATTTGTAAAAGGATTTTTATGCATCTCACAATCTAGAAAAAAGAACATAGCTCTTTAAAAAATTTCTTGATCAAAGAAAAGACATTCATGATTATTTTTATGATTTTGTGCAGAAAAATAAAGTCAACATATTATTTTTTGAATGGTTTGAAATATATTCATATGAAAACAATATTTTTTATCCTTTTAAAGCTATTAATCCTGTCACTTTCAGAAAGAAGGTAACAATTTAGGAAGTAGCCAATGGTTAAAGTATAGAGTCGGAACATCCTCCTCTTATATTGATTAAAAGCCCTATAGGAAATGAGACTATTGATGCTTGTCTTACAAAAAGCCTTAGAAAAGTAAGTCATAAAACCTTAAGAATATAGTGGCCTAGAACAATGTTACCAATGCTCATCTTAATAGCATAGGTAAATAATTATCCAAAATAAAATATTAGACCTAGAAACCTATAGAGTCCTTTGGAACTATAGAAGCAATAGATAAACGATTAAAAAACCCCATGTTCAAACCCTACCAGATCTCTAGTGGTGATTAATAGGAAATCAGAAGTAATGAGAATGAATTCCTACATGCCATAAGAGAATAACTTAGTATAATAGACCCATATAGTTTTACTAGAAACCATATAGCACCAGATACTTCGCAGTTTGTCAACTAAAGTGTTAGTGTTTTAAATAAAGAACTTGAATCTGATTTCGAAAAGGATGCTTTTAAGGAATGGTCTCTTGAGATCACAAAACTTCATTGGCCAATTATATATCCACCCCACTTTGGATATGTTTAGAATAAGTTACCAGAGTTAGAAATAGGAAACCAACCTAATGCCCTGGTCCAGCCCAAGTTTAGTGCTAGTTCCATTTATGAATGGAATATAGATGGAATGTTTGAATATCAGATCCTGAACTTCCTATAACATATGATAATGGCATCTAATGCATATAAAACCTAGACAGGAACCTTTGATAAAATTATAGCAAAACTCATCATAGCAAGTTTCTTTGGATAGCTAAAAGGCTGGTAGGGTTATCATCTTATAAAAGCAATAATAGCTAGATATCTTGAATGTTATCTAGACTAATGATGAGGGTTTACTTATCCTAGAAGAACTTGGAAATCCTATCCAAGATGCAAAAATGCAATATTATGGTCAATATCAGGGTAGACACTGCATCTTGGATAGGATTCATCCCATCTTAAAGATAAAAATGTTGATATGTTATCAAACCTTAGATACAAAAAGTTGAGTGACTTCTAATGGTATAGTTCAACTTTTCTCACTAGGGTTATGCTTAGGGAAGATTCTAATTAACCATTTTGGAAAGAAAAATTCCTTGTAAGACTTCCAACCCTTTTAAGAGAAAGAGCTAGAAATGCCATTAGATAGTCTTGTAGAACTCATATCATCCTTTATGACCAGCTTACCTATGGTGAGTTGATCAGCACCACTTAATGAGAAGGTCTTAAAATCTGTCAAGATTTGAAACTTTAAAAACATTTAAAATAGGAGTTAAAGAAAACTTGATGGGAATTAGGATTTTTTTTTTATAAATAGTTTGATTATAGTTTTACCTAGAACCCAACTTGTAAAGGAGAATGTAGTAAGAAATCTCCCAACTCTTCACTTAGGAAATTTTTTAAGAAAAATAGAAAATTTTCTAAAAAGAAGAATCTTACTATAAGAAACCTTATAAGAAATACTTTAGAAATGTTAAAGATGATAAACTAAAAAAAAGGAAGTATTAGAGATATCACCTGCTATAAAAATGGTAAAAAAGGTCACATCTTCAAATATTGTAAAGTCTCTAGAAAGCTTCAGGAACTCAACCTAGAAAAAAAAAACCATAGGGAAACTTACAACATTACTTATGGAAACTTCTGAGTCTAAAACCAACTCTAAAGATTTTTCTGATAAAGGTGATCCCTAAATTGATGAAATAGGAACCACTTCCAATTCAGAGTTAGAGTCTTATTTGAAATTTGAGGAAAATAAATTAAATATGCTTACTAAAGAACAAATCTTGATTCTAGATGTTATCCAACATATCAATAACCTTAGTGTGTGGAAGAAATACCTAGAACAACTTAAGCAATCTTTAAAGAGGAATCCAAACCTAAAGATACTAAGTTACCTTCTACTAGTATAAGTATGTATAACCTTACTACCATCCTTACTAGAAAGAAGCTCAGTAAGAAACCCTTAGGAGATATTTAGGAACTCCATATTGAAATAAAGTCTAAAATAAAGTCTTTAAAAGAAAAACAACGTAAGGATTCTAATATAATCCAATTTCTTATCACTAAGGTAGCAAAAGAAAATAGTGATAGTGATGAGACAAAGGATTTAGAACCAAAATCCTTGGAAAACATGGAAAAATTCCCAAAATATTTTCTTTGTGTGTTAAGACAAATCACCTCAAGAAAATATGTTATCAAAATTACTCTTGTTCTTGATAAAGAATTCTAACTTGATACAATTGCTTTGATTGATACAGGAGCTAATTTAAGCTACATAAAGACTAATGTTATACTAAATCATTTTCAAGAAAAAACTTGAGAAAAACTTTCCTACGCAAATAGTTTAAAAAATGCACATAAATGGAAAAACAGAGGCTAGTACTTTAAACAATGGGTTATTTGAAAAATTCTTTTGTTTTGGTATTTGATATTAGTTATACATTAATTATAAGGACACTATTCATTAATTTAATGACTCCCTATACAGTTACTTAGAACTCTATTGATTTTAAAGATGAAAAAGTTGAAACCTCTTTTCCTTTCTTAGAAAATCCTAATATCAGGTATCTCAATATTATTAAAGTACATTCTATTTACAAAAATGAAATTAATGCCTTAATAAAAGGAAAATAACCAATTTATATGATTTAAAGCAAAATGTTCATTTTTAAGATTGAACAACAGTTAAGGACATATTTGGTAAAGAAGAAAATTTTTTATTTTCAAAATATTGTTACAACATAAGTTTATTCTAATTTACCAAATGCTTTTTGGAATAGGAAACAATATATTGTTCATTGACCTTATAAACTAGGATTTGATGAGAGAAACATTCCTACTAAAGCTAGACCAATTCATATGAATGCTAAATTAGAACAACATTATAGGAAAGAATCATAGGATTTGGAATCCAAAAGTATTAATCCTAAAATCTAGGTCCCCATGGAGCTGTGCAGCTTTCTATGTAAATAAAGCTTTAGAAATAGAAAGAGGCACACCTAGGCTTGTAATCAATTACAAACCTTTGAATAAAGATTTAAAGTGGATAAGGTACCTATTCCTAACAAAAAAGAACTTTTGCAAAAGCTTCATTTTGTATTTGTATTTTCAAAAATTGACATAAAGTCTGGATTTTAGCAAATACAAATTGATAAAAACATCATTATAAGATTGCATTTATTGTTCTATTTGGTCAATATAAGTGGAATGTAATGCCATTTTTTTTGAAAAATGCATTATCAGAATTTCAAAGAATAATGTACAACATCTTTAATTCTTATTCTGAGTTCTATATTGTTTACATTGATGATATGCTTATTTTTTCAAATTCAATTGAATAACATTTTAAACATTTTAAGAATTTTCTCTATGTTGTTAAAGCCAACGATCTTGTTGTCTTCACTAAGAAAATTTTCCTTTTTTAAACTAGAGTCAGATTTTTAGGACATTACATTTGTTGTGGTGAAATTGTTCCTCTAGAAAGATCTTTAGAATTTGCTAAAAAGTTTTTTGATAAAATTCTTGATAAGACCCAACTGCAAAGGTTCTTAGGCAGTCTCAATTATGTTTTAGATTTCTACCTAAACATAAATAGACATGCCCAACCTCTTCATAACATGTTAAAGAAAAACCTAATTCCCTAGACTGATAAGCATTCTTGAAATCCCTTGTCTTCATCTAGCTTATCCTAATCTCCCTAAACTTATAGAGACATATGCTAGTGATTTAGGTTATGGTGGTATTTTAAAGTAAGTTCAAAATGGGAGGGAAGTAGTTGTTCAGTACACTTCAGGACACTGGAATAATACACAGAAAAATTACTCCATTATTAAAAAGGAAATTATTTCCATTGTTTTATACATTACAAAATTTCATTCTAATATGCTAAATTAAAAGTTCTTACTCCACATTGACTACAAGTCAGCTAAAGAAATTTTGAAAAAAGATGTATAAAACATTGCATTTAAATAATTTTTTTTTAAGATGGCAAGCCATTTTAAGTGTTTTTTTATTTTGAAATAAAGTTCATTAAACAAGATACAAATTCTTTGCAAGACTTTCTGACCAGAGAATTCTTGCAAAATAGGTGAAAATGCCCCGAAAGAAGAAAGATAAAGTAAAAGTTGTAGAAATTACTAAAGACTCTCCTCCTTTTTCTGCTAAAAAATCAATAAAGTATAGCCAAAACTTATAAAGCCACTCAGATCCAATAATGGGTTTAGTCTATTATAAAAACCTTGTATCTCTTAAAAGCAACCCAAAATACTTTGAAACCTCCAAAGTTAAAGCATTTAGATGTTTTGGCCACACAATGTATCTTAGGTAAAGCTCCTCAACCAATTTCAAAAATAGATAAAGGAGATTCTTCCTCCTTAAAAACTCTTTCTCAAACTGATTTAATTCCTATGGCTACTCAAAGTAGCTCACAAATTATTTTATCTTGGACAAAAGTTGTTAAAGCTTCTGAATTTTTTATAAGGACTAATATCCAAAATATTTTAACTATTGAAGATGGATTTTATCATAAAGATACAATGTAAAATCATTTTCTAAAAAATTGCATTTATAAACCTTGGGATCTTTCAAAACCCCAAGAACATTAATAAACAGTTTTGGAATATATTAGTTCTGTAGAGTCCAAGCATTTCTTTCACCAAGGTTATCCTGAACCATCTTACTCTACTTACAAAATCCTAAAAGTTATTCATCCTTTTGAATGGGGATAAAAACTATTCAAGCTAAAATCCTTGCTAATAAACTTTAAAACTAAATTGGACTTTTACTGAAAATTTTCTATTAGGATTATGAACAAGCATGGTTCAATACTTTCCTCATCCAAAATAGTAGAAGATCTAATTCATGGTTATTTTTCCTCAGTGACTGCATTGATATTTCAAAATTCCTAGCATGGTTTACTAGATGGTGGAATAACTATGGTCTCATCCTATACATTTTTCCCCTAAATATCCATGAAGGGCATGAGTTCTTTAAAGCCCATTATAAACCTCCTCCCCTTGAACAAAATTTTCCTATATTGTGCTTTATTATGTAAATTTTTTTATTCTTTGGGTATCTCAGTAATATCTTGACTATTATTCTAATGAAGAAATGATAGTCCTACAAAAAAGATTCAAGGTAAAGTGGTGGAATTCATATAAAATTCCAAATAAAATCTCAAAAACTACAGTGATAGCATGCCTTTAGCCACACAGATTCCATGCATATACTCATGCACAATCTAACTTTTTTGTCAAAAAGTCCCATGCTAGTGCTCTTCTTGTAACTGCAAAAATAGAAGATGAATACTTCATTATCATGCAGTATTTAATATAGCCACATACTACTTCTTCTGTAAATTCCAACACATCTAAAAGCTCATATCCCTTTGTTGACTTAGGTAATGACAATGAGGATTCTTATTTTGGAATTCTTGTCGCTATAAAGCCTTGAGACTAATAAAAGTTGTATCATTTTAATTTTCTTTTAAAGAAAGCCCATAGGTTGAAAATCCATATGGACAACCCATGCAAAAGTTAGAATTAGTAATAAGGGAAAATGATAAAATCTATCTTAAACTATAAGTCAATTATCAATCTAATCCTAATTTCAAAGTTGTATTAATTTGCTCCTCCAACTTTGAGAGTTGTTCCAAATCTATCCAAACGACATTGAGTTTATGATACCGATGACATGGCAATCTGACGTGGTATAAGAGTGGTTGACATGGTAAGAAACTTAAAATTCACCTGATTAATTCTATCCTTAACTATAGACTAATTGTCAAACTAATCCTAATTTCAAAGTCATTTCAATTTGCTTCACCAACTTTTTGAGTTATGCCAAATCTATCTAGATGTCAATAAGCTTATACTAGAAAGTTGCAATAACCATTTTACGTAGCATAAGAGTGTCTGATATGGAAAAATTAAACTTCCTTAAAGTATGTGTAAAATTAAACTCAAACTTCAGTCATACATTTGCATTTTTGTATTTGATGCATATGTAATGGTTATAAAATAGTTAAAATTTTTTGAACATCTATTTTTTCTATATATAAAGCTTGAAATTATAATTTTATTTAGAAATATTTAAATTTCTTACTACTTTGACTTTATGATACTTTTTAGTGTTTTGATTTTGCATAAATATTTCAATTTTTTATGGGGTCTTTTTTTTTTTAAAACCAAACCTCTAAATGGGGACAACACCAAAACAATCAACCTGGATTTGCATCAGTTTCAAGATGTCTTCAAATGAGCTATGTTTCCATGTAAGTCGTGATCTTATTATTCAAACCATATATTCTTGTATTTTTGCTATTTTGATTTAGAAAATAGTAAGTTTTAGGTTTTTATTTTTATTTTTTTGCCATGTCAAACACTTTTATGCCACATAAGATGGCCATTGTAGCTATCTGACACAAGCTTATTGACTTATGGATAGATTTGGCACAACTTGAAAAGTTGGAGGAGAAAATTAAAATGACTTTGAAATTAGGATTAGTTTGATAATTGGTCTATAGTTGAGGATAGAATTGATCATGTGAATTTTAAGTCTTTTGCCATGTCAGCCACTCATATGCCATGTCAGATTGCCACGTCATCGCTATCACAAGCTCAATGCTATTTGGATAGATTTGGAATAACTCTTAAAGTTAGAGGAGTAAATTGATACAACTTTAAAATTAGGATTAGATTAATAATTGACCTATTGTTCAAGATATATTTGATCATTTTTCCTAATAATAATAATAATAATGATGTTGACCATTTGCATGATCAAACTCCTAATTTTGGACTTTAAAAAAATTTATACTAATAATTTCAATTAAGTGTGTAGGGAATTATATACCAAGCATATACACTTTTGGATGAATAGTGACTTTTCGGGCTGATTGAACCTCTGAGATTGAAGAAGACTTTTGACATATTTAGAGCTTTTAAATGAGAAAATAAGCCTCCTAAATTTTAAAGTAAACATCTTAATCTTTCTAAATTGATCTTGCTTGTCAAAATCAAAGTTCATTTGGGTATGAAAATCTTCAGTCGAAGTCAGCATATGCAGCTTGCATTTCAGTTTGCACAGCTCTTGGTATTTCAGTAATATCTTGAGCTATAGATTTCTAATTGAGGTGATTTAAAGTTTTATGGAAATATAAGACAATTATCTAAAAGTTTTATGCATAACATTTTTTCTGAATTGATCTTCTTTAGTCCCGTTCACGAGCATCTTTTGAAGTGGTCATAAGTTATCCTTTAATGGAGCCTTTGGAGCACGTTTTTGCCAAAAAATGGTAGTACCCCTCACGAGCATGAGTGCTCATGGCCTACTCATGATTAGACCTCTGACAACATCCAATAGGAAAATTTGAATGCAACGGATATATTATTGCTCCTCATGAGCACTGTTCATTTGTGAGCCGCCCGTGAGCATCCTTTGAGCTGCCAAAAGTCCAAGATTTGATTCAAAATCAATTATAAATGTTGGAGACATGATTGATACATCTAAAAACTATATTTTTAAGTATTTTCTATATAAAAACAACTTAGAATTCAATTAAAAGGTTAAGAAAAGTTTTTTATCATTCATTATTTTCTTAAACATTCAATTAAGCTCTTAAACTTTCCTTTAAAAAATTCTTTATGTATAACTCTTGTATGAGTTGGTGAGTGATTAGAATAGATATTCTTGTTCTTCTATTTTCTAGGTTTAGAAAATGGGAAGTGAGATTCCATTCTAAAGGAATTGGTTTAAGTGTTTAGCCATTAAAACACTTAGGAATTTGGTTTTAGTGTGAGCCTTGAAAACACTTGTAATTTGGTTTTTGAGTGAGCCTTGAAAACTCAAGTTGTAAGGTTATAAGAGTGAGCCATAAAACTCTTGTGTATTCTCAATCTTATGAATAATATTGTGGGTGATTAAAAAATCCTAACTTGGAGATAAGTTAGGTGGAGATGTAGGATTATTGTTGAATCCGAACTCCTTAAATATTTGTATTCTTCATTCTCCCTTCTCAACTTTTACTCAATTCTTGCAAAGAATTCCTTTAATTTCCTATTTTTATTTAATATTCCTATTCACCCCCCCCTCTAGGACTCTTTCAATTAGTATTAGAGCTTGAATTCTAGGTACTTCATTGCAATAATACAAGATCATAGGGAGTGAATCTCAAAGCATCTCTTCTCTTAGACCATTCTTTGATGGTAGTGACTATCCATATTGGAAATTCAAAATGGAATTATATCTTGATTATGATTCCATTAAACTTTAGGACATTATCCTAAGAGGTTAGGAACCACCCATAACCATCATTGATGGTATGATAACTACTCTTGTAAAAAGCCAATGGAGTGTTGATCAAAAGGAAGAAAATCACAAAAATAAAAAGGCTATAATAACTCTAGTCTCCTCTATGACAAGAGAAGAAGGAGACAAGCTTCAACATTGCATTTATTCTAAAGAAATGTGGGAGACCTTAGAGAATCACTATGAAACATTCAAGTAAGAAGCAAGAAGGTTCAACTTCATATGTATGAATATGAACTCTTCAAAATGAAGCCTCAAGAATCAATCATGGAGATGATAAATCGTCTTAATGTTCTCCTCACAACCTTCAAGAAACTTGGAAAACATTTCTCCAAAGAAGAGGTAAACAACAAGATTCTAAGAATCCTACCTAAGAAGGATTGGGAATCTCGTGTTACCTCAATTGAGGAAGCTTAAGACCTCTCTATTATCAACCGATATGCTTATTAGTAAGCTCTTAACACATGAGCTCACCATCAAGCAAAGAGATAAAGAACAAGAAGAGAAAGAAGAAAAGAAAAAGAGCATTGCTCTAAAAGCTCTTCAAGAAGATAGTGAAGAGGAAAGCATCAAAGATTCTAGTGATGAAGATGGTGACATTGCCATGCTCACTAGGAACTTCAAGAAGTTCTTAAGAAAGAAAAATTTCTCAAGAACAAGGGACTTCAATAAGAAGTTCAAAGGAGATGGGAAGAAGAAAATAAAAGAGGTTACTTGTTATGAATGCAAGAAATCGAGACACATTAGAAGTGAATGTCCCAAACTCAAATTTAAGAGCAAGGGAGCAAAAAATAAGAAGAAGGCATTCAAAGCTACTTGGGATGATTCCCTTGAATCTGAAGAGGAACAATAAGAAGTTTCCAACCTTTGCTTCATGGCCATTGAAAATGAAAATGAGGTACCATTCACTTCTTATTCTTCCTTTGATGATTATGATGAATATTGTGATGATGATGGGAGCTTTATTGTGAGCAAATTACTTATTAAATGTAAAATTTTATTATCTAAGAAGAAACAATATAAACATGAGTTAGCTAGCTTAAAAAAGGATTTTGAATGTTTAAAAATTGATTTTGCTAAACTTGGTACATCAAATGAAAAACTTGTAATTGATGCTAAATCTACTAATTCTTTGGAAGACCAACTTAAGAAAGCAAATGATGAAAATCATAAGCTTTATAAGGAAGTCTTAGAATTAAAGAATTCCATTGCTAAATTTAAGAGAGGAAAAGAAACTTTAGATAGTCGTCTTGACTCTCAAAAATTTCATGGAGATACCCATGGAATTAGATATAAAAATGGAATGTCTTCGTCATCCTAATCACATATTATTTTTGTTAAAGCTTCACATGATTCTAGTCCTTCAACCTCAAACGAGATTCAAGCTTTCAAAGCTAAAAAATCTCATGTGTTCAATAGCAAGGCAAAGTCTTATAAGATTAACCCTTCATTAACACAAAGAGGTAAGGCTCAAACTAGAGCACCTCAACCTAAGCATGCTTATATGTACACTAGACATAATTATAATAGGCATGTTGCACAACACAATGCACATAAACATATTGTACAAACTTATTGAAATATTCATCACCATTGCCAATGTATGTCTCACTCAATGTCACAAAACAATAAGAGATACACACAATACCAAAGGCATGTTGCACATATTAGGAAAGCATTTCATTCTAAGAGAAATAAATTTGAAAATGTTGTATATTCATATTTCATGATCAAAGGACATACCAATAATGTGTGCCTCTATAGAAAACTACACATGAATTTGCTTTATTTGGATTATCTTGAAACTAACCAACCTAGACCAGGAAAGGTTTGGGTTCAAAAGAACATTTAAAATTTTTTATGTAGGTGTGCTTGAAATCCACAAGAACAAAAGAAAGTGGTATCTCAATAGTGGATGTTCAAGGCATATAACGGGAGACAAGGAGCAATTCAACAAACTTGATGCTATGGATGGAGAATATGTTAAATTTAGAGACAATGCAAAAGGAAAAATTATTGGCATTGGAGAAATAGGTAATCCTTAATCCTTATCTATACATCATGTGTTGTTTGTTGATGGTCTTAAACATAATTTTCTAAGTATAAGTCAATTATGTGATATGGGAAATAAGGTGACTTTCTATCCTAGAAATTGCTTTGTTAGTAGTCTTGATGAAGACAAAGTAATTTTTAGTGGTGAAAGAGTAGATAACGTTTATGTTATTGATTTGAATAAAATTAATAACAAAGACATGAAATGCTTAATTTCAATTTCCCATGACACATGGACATGGCATAGAAGGTTAGGACATGCAAATTTTGAGCTTTTGAATGATCTTTGTAAACATGAACTTATGATTGGTTTACCTAAGTTTGAATTCACTAAGGATAAACCTTGTGATGCTTGTTAAAAGGGAAAACAATCTAAGTCTTCATTTAAGCTAAAAAATGTAGTGTCCACTTTTAGGCCACATGAACTTATACGTATGAATTTATTTAGACCAACTAGAGTTGCTAGTCTCGGTAGAATGCACTATGCTTATGTATTGGTTAATGACTACTCTAAATACACTTGGGTGTATTTTCTTGCTCATAAGAATGATGCATTTAAAGCTTTTGAAAATTTTTCAAAAAGAGTTCAAAAAGAAAAAGGATTTTGTATTTTTTCCATTAGAAGTGATCATGGAATCGAATTTGAAAATGAATTTTTCAAAAACTATTGTAATGAAAATGGTATTTCTCATACATTTTCATCTCCTAGAACTTCTCAACAAAATGGGGTAGTTGAAAGGAAAAATAGAACTCTTGTGGAAATGGCTAGAATGATGCTTCATGAGTATAATTTGCCTCTATACTTTTGGGCGGAAGCTGTTAATACATCTTGTTACATTTCAAATTGATTTTTCAAAAGACTGATTTTAAATAAAACATCTTATGAGCTATGGAACAATATGAAACCCAAAATCTCATATCTAAGAGTATTTGGATGCAAGTGCTTTATATTGAACACCAAGGATAATATTAGGAAATTTGATTCAAAAGCTGATGAAGAAATTTTCCTAGGCTATTCCATCTCTAGCAAAGCATATAGGGTCTTTAATAAGAGAACTCTAGTAGTTGGAGAGTCAATGCATGTGGTATTTGATGAATCAAACTCATTTGATCCTAGAAAGGATGTTTGTAGTGTTGATGATCTTGTAGGTGACAATGAGATTGTGGAATCACAAGAAGAAAATACTAGTAAGCCTTTGGAACTTGAATATCCAAGCAAAAAGGAAAATGAGGAGACACCTCAACCTACCTTAAAGGATGAACTTCCAAAGGATTGACAATTCAAGAAAGCTCACCCTCAAGACCTCATTATAGGTGACACTACAAAAGGGGTAACTACTAGATCTAAACTCAATTTTATTGTTAATTTAGCTTTCATTTCTCAAATTAAACCCAAAAATGTTGATGATGCTTTGAGTGATGAATTTTGGGTCCTTGCTATACAAGAAGAGTTAAATCAATTTGAGAGAAATAAGGTTTATACCTTGGTTCCTAGACCTAAACATCATCCTATTATTGACACCAAATAGGTGTTTAGAAATAAGATGAATGAACAAGGTGTCATAACTAGGAACAAAGCTAGACTAGTAGCTAAAGGTTATAATCAAGAGGAAGGAATTGATTATGATGAAACCTTTTCCCCTGTTGCAAGGTTAGAAGCTATTAGGATGTTACTTGCATTTACATTATACATGGATTTTAAACTTTATCAAATGGATGTTAAAAGTGCATTTTTAAATGGTTTTATTAAAGAGGAGGCATATGTTGAACAACCTCCGGGTTTTGAAAATCTTGACTCTCCAAATCATGTTTTTAAATTGTCAAAAGCATTGTATGGATTGAAACAAGCTCCAAGAGCTTGGTATGAAAGATTGAGTAACTTTTTACTAGAGAAAGGTTTCTCTAAAAGAAAGGTTGACACAACTCTTTTCATAAAGAAATCCAAGCATGATTTATTAATTATTCAAATTTATGTTGGTGATATTATTTTCAGTGCTACTAACTATTACTTATGTGAGGAATTTTTTAAGCTAATGCAAGGAGAATTTGAGATGAGTATGATAGGAGAACTCAAGTTCTTTCTTGGACTTCAAATCAAGCAATGTAAAAATGGGATTTCATCAATCAAACCAAATATGCAAGGGACATTCTCAAGAAATTTGGAATGGATGGAGCTAAATCAAGAAAAACTCCAATGAGCACCATAACCAAACTCAACAAGGATGAGAATGGCAAACCGGTTGATGAAAAGCGATTTAGAGGTATAATCAGATCCCTTTTTTATTTAATCACTAATAGACCCGATATTATGTTTGCTACTTGCTTGTGTGCTAGATTTCAATCAAGTCCTAGAGAGTCTCATTTGAATGCTATCAAAAGAATTTTTAAATATCTTTATGGTACAATGCATTTAGGACTTTGGTATCCTAGGAGTTCTTCCTTTAACTTGATTAGTTATTCTGATGCTGATTTTTCCGGGGCCTATTAGATAAAAAAAGCACTTCTGGAACTTGTCAAATTTTAGGAAATTACTTAGTTTCTTGGTTTAGTGAGAAACAAGTTTCTATTGCTTTGTCCACTACTGAAGCATAATATGTGGTGTCTAGTTGTTGTTGCACCCAAGTTCTATGGCAAAAACAACAACTTTTGGACTATGGCATTGATATTAATCACATTCTAATTAAGTGTGATAATACAAGTGCTATAAACCTTAGTAAAAATCCCATTCAGCATTCTAGAACTAAGTATATTGATATTAGACATCATTTCTTGTGTGATCATGTGCAAAATGGAGATATTTTTCTTGATTTTGTTGATACTAATCATCAATTAGCCGACATCTTTACCAAGCCTCTTTGTGAGGAAAGATTAAATTTTATTAAGCATGAACTTGGTATGATTGATGGCTCAAGCTTGTCTTGATCACTTGTTAAATTGATGTTTAGATTCTTATGTGATCATGTTCTTTAGAAAAATTATTTTCAGCATCATGTATAAGCTTTGTTTTAAAAGTTTTTGCTTTAGCAAATTTACTTCATATACATGATATATTGTATTTCCCATTTGCATGATCTTTTTATCAATTTTATTTGATTTGGATTCGTTCAAATTTTTAAAAGACCTCCTATTTTGTAAATTAATAATTAATTATTTTAATTTAGCATAAATATTCCTCCTCCTCAATAAAAAAAATTTTTTTGTGTATTTTTATGCTAGTGTCTGTTTGGTTTATTTTAAGTATACTTTTCATATCTAAGTTTTGAGCTGTTAGTCTATTTTTTTAATTCATTTTATACCAGTTTCTGTTTAGTTTATTTTTATTATACTTTTTGTATCCAAGTTTTGAGCTGTTAAGTGTGTTTTATGACTATTTTTTGTCAGTTTATGTTCGGTTTATTTTCTGGATATTTTTTGGATATAAACCATGAGCTGTTAGTCTGTTTTATAATTATTTTGTGTTAGTTTCAGTTTGGTTTATCTTTTGGATATTTTGTGAATATAAGTCATGAGCTGTTAGTTTTATGTCTTGTTTACAATTGGTATTTTAATATCATTGTAACTCTCTCTTTTTAATGCACTTTTATTTGTGTTTTGACAAAGAAGGGAGAAATATTTGAGTTTGTTTAATTTTAATTTACTGTGTTTACGCATAAATATTTTTTTATACATGCATAATTAATGTTTAATTTATTTATGTATCAATTCTACTTAGGAATTATTTTGATCTTTGTTTATGCATGGATATTTTTAAGATTTGGTCTATCTTTGCATTTTGACAAAGGAGGAAAAATAATTGAGTTTGCATACATACTTAGTTAATTTCTTTTAAGGGAGATTTTTTTTTTCCAAAGATGTGTTTATGTAAGTGACATAACTATGTGATAGTGTGTCCTTAATATCAATTTTTTAAATCCATTGAAATAAGGGGAGAAAATCATTTGAATTTATTTCACTTAATTTTTTTTGCATGCATAGTAACAATATAAGTGTGGCTAGTTTTGTCCTTGTGATAAATAGTCTTGTTTTGCTTACTTTGTTTTTATATGACATGAATTTTTTTTTGCATGACTATTAATTGTTTTATCTTTGAAAATGACATGAATTTTATAAAGATTTTGAGTATGTTTGCTTTCATTGTTTTGGTTATTGATCTTTTATTCCCTCTAGTATTATTGGCTCCCTTAGGTCTATTTCCCCTTATATCTCTCTCTTTTCTTTTTGTCTTTGACAAAGGGGGAGAAGAAGTTATGTGATTAGGGGATAAATAATTGTGTTTAAGATATGCTAAGTGCCATATGATTATATATGATTGATTGACTAGTTAAACTCTACATGATCATGTGATGTTTGAATATAGCATATATACTATTTTGTGATGCATTATAGTAACACTATATGCATATATGTTTGAAATTATTTCCTTCATATTGTCTAACATTTTTTAATAATAATGTTATCATAATTTGTTATGTTAGGCCATGTTCTTGATAACTTTTTTATGTTGTCTTTATTTTTGACAAGAAGGATAATAAAATTTATTTATATTTCTTATCATGTCCAAAAAGGAGGAGAAATAAAGAAATATATTTGTTAAAGGAATATATTTATTCAACCCTTATACATGCTATGATAATTCATTTATTTATATACTCGGATACATAATAAATATTGAATTTATGCACATGTTAAGAGGGAGCAAAAGATTTTCTCATTTTCCATCTATTTAATTTAAAAGGGGGAGCTATTTTAATTAAGATGCTTATATATGTTATCTATTTATGTCACACTCACACACATTATTTATTATCTTTTCAAATTGGTTGTCAAAGCCAAAAAGGGGGAGATTGTTGACTATTTGCATGATCAAACTCCTAACTTTGGACTTTGACAAATAATTTTTATACTAATAATTTTAATTAAGTGTGTAGGGAATTTTATACCAAACATATACCAAGCATATACACTTTTGGATGAATAGTGACTTTTCGGGCTGATTGAACCTTTAAGATTGATGAAGACTTTTGACATATTTAGAGCTCTTAAATGAGAAAATGAGAATCTTAAATTTTTAAATAGACATCTTAATCTTTCCAAATTGAGCTTTCTTGTCAAAATCCAAGTTCATTTGGTTATGCAAATCTTCAGTCGAAGTCAACATATTTAGCTTGCATTTTAGTTTGAACAGCTCTTGGGATTTCAGTAATATCTTGAGTTAAAGATGTCCAATTAAGGTGATTTAAAGTTTTATAGAAATATAAGATAATTATCTACAACTTTTATGAAGAACATTTTGGCTGAATCGATCATCTTCAGTCCCGTTCATGAGCATCTTTTGAAGTGGTCATGAGTTGTCCTTTAATGGAGCCTTTGGAGCACGTTTTTGCCAAAAAATGGCAGTACCCCTCACGAGCGCTCCGCATGAGCATGAGTGCTCATGACCTACTTGTGAGAAAACCTCTGACATCCAATGGGAAAATTTGAATGCAACGGATATATTTTTGCTCTTCACTAGCACTGTTTGAGCTGCCAAAAGTCCAAGAATTGATTCAAAATCAATTATAAATGTTGGAGACATGATTGATAGATCCAAAAACTATATTTTTAAGTGTTTTTATATATAAACACAACTTAGAATTCAATTCAAAGTTAAGAAAACTTGTTTATCATTCCTTATATGTTTGCTCTTCACGAGCACTGTTTGAGCTGCCAAAAGTCCAAGAATTGATTCAAAATCAATTATAAATGTTGGAGACATGATTGATAGATCCAAAAACTATATTTTAAGTGTTTTTATATATAAACATAACTTAGAATTCAATTCAAAGGTTAAGAAAACTTTTTTATCATTCCTTATTTTCTTAAACATTCAATTGAGCTTTTAAACTTTCCTTTAAATAATTCTTTGTGTATAACTCTTGTGAGATTTGGTGAGTGATTATAATAGACATTCTTATTCTTCTATTTTCTAGGTTTAGAAAATGGGAAGTGAGATTCTATTATAAAGGAATTTTTTTAAGTGTTTAGCCATTAAAAAAACTTGGGAATTTGGTTTTAGTGTGAGCCTTGAAAACACTTGTAATTTGGTTTTTGAGTGAGCCTTGAAAACTCAAGTTGTAAGGTTGTAAGAGTGAGCCATAAAACTCTTGTGTATTCTCAATCTTGTGAATAAGATTGTGGGTGATTAAAAAATCCTAACTTGGGGATAAGTTAGGTGGAGATGTAAGATTATTGTTGAATCTGAACTCCTTAAATATTTGTGTTTTTCATTCTTCCTTCTCAACTCTTACTCAATTCTTGCAAATAATTCCTTTAATTTCCCATTTTTGTTAGATAGTCCTACTCAGCCCCCTCTAGGACTCTTTCAAATAATAATAATAATAATAATAATAATAATAATAATAGTAATAATAATAATAATAATAATAATAATAATAATAATAATAATAATAATAATAATAATAAGTATTTTGATAAATATTTATTTTTACTTTCCAGGTCATCTCCTCACTACAAATGGAGTTTGGGATCTTTTTAGACAACCATAAGGGAGATTTGACTACTTTTTTAAATATTTCCCACCTCCTTCTACCAATATACCAATAAACTCTATCACTTCTTAGAGGTGGGGCTAAGATTTCCACTATCAAGACCTGGTAGGAAAAATGTTATATTGGACAAAAGATTCCGACAGAAAATAGAATTATTGCTAGATATAATACTATTCATCCTCTACTAAAAGATAAAGCTCTCCACTCAAGTTAAATTTCTTAATAGTAATCTCATGGCCCT
Source organism: Mallotus nudiflorus (assembly GCA_947683625.1). Classification (NCBI taxonomy): domain Eukaryota; kingdom Viridiplantae; phylum Streptophyta; class Magnoliopsida; order Malpighiales; family Euphorbiaceae; genus Mallotus; species Mallotus nudiflorus. The sequence goes on from CANTUR010000960.1 coordinate 161,775, forward strand.
ACAACATTCTTCAATAGTACTTTTATAGTAGTTATAAATAAAGGACTTTTTGCCCTTATGAAGGAAGAATACATTTTTAGGAAAAACCTTAGAAATCCTCATTCTCCCTCTCTAGGTAAAGCTTTATATTATATCTTCATTTTCTTAACTACTTTTGTTACTTTCAAATCTTTGTAAAAGTTTCCTTCGTTTGGATAAATAAAATAGCTTCATAAGTAATTTCTCCTATCATTTAATTTTTTTATTTTAATTTAAGTTTTTTTTTCAAACTTATTTAAGTAGCATAACATATGCTTTGTGCTTGCCTAAGAAATTAGGATCCTACACACCAAAAATTCTATGAAAACCTTATTGCATTTGGTGCAGTAACCTTTATTTATAGGGCATGAGACTAGACACAATGATCTTTTGAACATTTATTATTGCATAGTAATTTGAACAGTGTAACCCTTAAATCCTTAGCTAACTTAGTATATAATTATCCAAAGCCATGTCTATGGACATAGTGATCTTTTGAACATTCATCATCACAATAATCTGAACAGTGTAACCCTTAGATCCTATAGTTTTATTTTAAAGAAAGCCCGATGGGTTGAAAATGTTTATGGTAGCCCATGCAAAGTTAAGGTTAATAATAATAATAAAAAAGGTATTTTGATAAATATTTATTTCTACTTTCCAGGTCATCTCCCCATTATAAATGGAGTTTAGGATCTTCTTGGACAACCATCATGGAAATTTGACTACTTTATCAAATATTCCTCGCCTCCTTTTGCCAATATACTTATAAACTTTATCACTGCTAATGGGTGGGATCAAAATTTCCACTATCAAGACTTTGTAGGAAAAATGTTGTATTGGACAAAAGAATCTGACAAAGGATAGAATTATTATCAAACATAAAACTATTCATCCTCCACTAAAAGATAAAGCTCTCCATTCAAGTTATGTTCCTAACAGTAATCCTATGGCTCTATAAATAGTACTCCTATAGTGGTTATAAATAAGGGATTCCTTGCTCTTATGAAGGAAGAATACATTTCTAGGAAAACTTTAAGGACCCTGCTTTTGCCTCTCTAGCTAAAGCTTTATATTGTATCTTCATTTTCTTAACTACCTTTGTTACTTTTAACTCTTTGTAAAAGTTTCCTTTACTTGGATAAATAAAATAGATTTGTAAGTAATTTCTCCTATCTTTTAAATTTCTTTTTTTAATTTAAGTTTATTTTTAAAACTTATTTTAATTATTAAAATGTATTCTCTGTGCTAGCCTAAGAAATTAGGAGTATCAAAACGTATTCTTTGTGTTTGCCTAAGAAATTAGGATCCTACACACAAAAAATTCTGTGAGTATATATATACATATATATATAACGACAAACACTGGTGTTTCATTCCCACCTATAACCCTAAAAACCCTATATATATAAACATCTTATTCTCTTAAAAATCTAAACCTAACCTCATTTTCTCTTATTCTCTATTTCACAGCTACCCCTCTCCTCTCTGTTCTCTTAACTTCTCTAGTTGTTGCATCTATATCTTCTTCAAGTTTGCTACTTATTCCCTCAAATTCTTTCATTCTAACCATAAATCTGACCTTCTGTAAACCTAAACCTTCAAGCACATACCCTCTTCGTCCTTTGGTTATTGAAAAAAATTCTAGACAACACTAGTTTTAGTCCGATAGTGCTCCTTAGTGTCAATTGATGATTAATCTATACTTTCATTTATTGTTTTCATTTTAAAAACATGAAAATATGAGATAAAGTTAAAGATCTAGAGTTTTATGGAAATTTAGTTGCTTTTAAACATTGAATATGTTGATTATCTTTCAAATCTGGTTGCATGCAAGTGTGTTTTAACACTTTATTACTTTTAATATGTTTGCTTATGTGTTAATGATATTTAATCAGAAATCTATAAGGTGGAAGCAAAGATTAAATGTCTGAATCATTAATTTAAAAGGTAGAAGAAAAAAATTCTTCTGCTTAAGTGTATTTCTCACCACTAATTGCTCAATATTCCTTTTATTACAATTTTAAAAAAAAATAAATAGTGGAAGCTCTATTTGATTTTATGAATATTTTTTTATTAATTTTATAGTGAGAGGATTTTTTATTTTATATGTGTGAGCAACATGGTCAGGTGCGCGTCCAAGTGTTTAGCAACCACAACATTGTATGAGCTCAAGGCCCACTATGAAATACAAAATGGGCTTATGACTTAAAATGGAGATGGAGTCGCCACCTGGATAAAAGTTAAGACACATTGTACAGCAATTGGATTCCATAAAGGTTCTCAGAAGGTGTCATCAGATATCGGGTTCAAAAACTTGGTATGGGTTTTGGGAATACCTACCCAACCTTGCAGTTGACCTCTATGTGTGTTTCATATTTTATTACATTTTACTATTTAACATTTTCCTTATTTTAACATGGATTGCAATTGTAATATCCCAAGTTTTTAAATATTTTTGTACTGCATCGGGATATGCAGTGTTAATAATTTTGTGTATAATTATGATATTTTTATGAGTTAATATGTATTTAAAACTTATTTTAATTATTGTATATTTTTTTAAGTGCTTTATGTAAAATTTTCTCGAGAATTCTATTTTCGGGGAAATTTTCACGTAAATAATTTACTATTAATTATTTTAAATAGATTTCCACATTTGCATGAGCTCATATATATTTTTAAAAGTACTAAATAAAATATATATGTGTATTTATTTAATTAGGTTTTAATTAATTACCCTAATATTTTATTATTTATTATTAGTTTTAATATTATTTAAATATTTTTTTTAGTGTATTAAATTTTAAAATATTAAATTATATGTGTGTGGTGTATATTTAATGTGTGTGATTTTATATTATTTTAATATATAGTGTAAAGTATATATATATATACATATTATAGTGTTAAAAATCAAAATTTTTGGCAAATTACCAATCTACCCCCGACTCCTCTTCACCATCTCCGATCGCCCTTCTCACCAAACCATCGTCTGTCACGTCGTTCTCTTGCCGTCGGTGTGCCACCTCCTTCCCCAGCCTTCCCCGCCGCCTGCTGCATCTGTTTCCGGCATCGAGAAGCCCATTTTTGGCCGGAAAGCCGAAAGTGGAAGCTAACGTCGATCAATGTGATTCCGGCCACCGCATTTGACACTGCCGACCTCTTTCTTCTCCTTGAGCTCCGGTGAGTGTGATTCCAAGCTTTGTTTCACTTAAAATGGTCTTGATTTGCTTAGGTTTCAATTTTGGTAATTCGACCATTTTAGGATTCTTAATTTTTTTGAACTTTGAATTGATTGATTCATGAAAAATTCCTTTACAAATATTGATCCTAGTAGCTTAATCTTCATGTGTGAATTTTTGTAAAATTTTTGGAGATTATTTTGTTTTTTGGGTATTTTTGAATATTTTAATATTATTTTCTAATTTTCGAAAATTAATTAAATAAATTATGAAATTATTTTTTATGATAAATATAGGTGCTGAAATGAATTGTAGGAATTTTTATGAATTTCTATGTATTTATTTTGAATTTATTTAGGTTTATGTAATTTTGGAAAATTAGGTTAATTGTGTTTTTAATTGAAATTAATTATTTAATCGAGTTTAATTATTGATATTATTGATAAATATGTGGAGAAAATTAATTTTGGATAATTAGACTATTTTTGGTGAATTTTTGGAGTAATTTTAGTATATTTATATATATAGGGGTATTTTGGTAATTTTACCCTAAATTGACTAAAAATGTAATTAAATTGCTTTTAATAGTTATTTAAGGTATAAAAATGATTTCTACAAATTATTTAGTATTTTTGAGTAATTAAAACTATTTTTCATGAATTATTTTTAATTATATATATAATATACGATTTTTCTAATAAAATGAGTTTTTATTGGTTTTTAATGTGTTTTAGGGTTAATTACGTAATTTCTACTTATAAAATGTATTTCTATGATATAAGGGCATTTTTGGTATTTTTATATTGTTTTGTGAATTTTGGACCCCGGTCGGTGAACTGTAGTTTGGAGTCCGACCGAGGGGTTGTGGATGTGATTTTGTGTCTATTTTTCGAAGTGTATTTCTTTGCAGGGCCGGCTCTACTCTTTGAGTAGAGAGGTGTCCGTTTTACAAGGGAGGTTCTGTCGAATTTTTGGTAGAATTCTCATAAAACGTGATGTCCGGTCGAACCCTAATTTTAATTATGTGTCCAATATTCTAGATCGAGTTTCTAGGATTTTCTATTAGGTTTATTTTGATGACCATTATTTTTTTTTTTGTTTAGTTGCGCCGAGACCGAGGCCTAGTGGACCAGGCCCATCGAACCTATCTCGAGGAGCACACTAAGTGTGAGTTACTATTTTATATATATATGCTTAGGGTGCATGATTTAGAAATGTATGTTATTTTGATTAATTATGCATAAATAACTCAATTAGTATTTAAGTTTATTTTTCGTTTATTTTTTGTTTATCTTTGGTTTATTTTTAGTATATTGTAAATTATTAGCATGCTTTATTTAACATTTATATTTAAAATGTTTTTAAATATATTTCTAGTTATTTTGTAATTATATTGGATTTATTTAACGTATATATACTCGAAATATACCTGGTTTACTTTTGGTATATTTCTAGTATATATATGGTTATTGTTGCTATTATATTTAAATTGATGCATCATTTACCTTTATGAATGTATGTTTTATATTTAAAATGAAGGATATCAATATAACGTGCTATCTAGTGGGTGGCACTAAGACCGAGTACGTACCGGTACGCTGATAGTATTTAGGCTATATTACTAACCTGTTTGAGGATATTGATTGGATTAGATTTATCTGATGTGTGATATGATTTGGGAGTGTGATTGCTGGAGCTTGGTTGACCAAGTGTCTCGGGGCCAATTACACTGACAGTCAGACTGCTGAAGCTCGGTTGACTCAGTGTCTCGGGGCCAGTCTACTGTCCAAATGGATCAAGTGATTATATTGGAATAAGTGAGCCTGTATGGCTAGAGTGTTGTCTAAAACTGCTTTGAGGTTGCGATATTCTAGGGTTCTATTTGATCCTTCATAACCAGTGGTCTTTAGACAAAATATATAAAAATGATTTTATTGCATCTGTGTATATTTGCCTGTATATATAATTATATATACTGTTGACTGTGCATTGTCATTTAGTATGCATGTATATATATTATAGTAATTCACTCAGTGAGGTCTGACTCCCCTCCATTGACTATTTTTTAGGAGAGTTTTCATCTTCAGACCTCAGTAGCAGGCCTGTACGCCGGATTTCTTCCGCTCCGGCTTCTTTATGTAAACTACTCATTTGAGTTTATTTTATTAATCTAGACACTGCAGTAGTTATATAAATTTGCGAGATATGTACTTTGAATATTTGAACTAAACTTGTATCAAAGGATTTATCTATATATGAGATATGAATTATTATTTTGATATTTATGATTTTATTTCCGCTGCATTAAAAGTTGTTGTTATTATTATAGCATGTTTTATTTTATTTTTAGGCTTGCTACGGATTCCGGATTCAAAAGAATTCTCGTTCCCTAGCGTCGGTCATGGCCCCTGTTTTGGGTCGTGACAGTAATCATTTCCAATTTTATATTTTAGTCTAAGTTTGCACATTAGTCCTTTTTCATGTTTATAACCCGACATTCAATATAAATAAAATAAATAATAATAATTTTCAACCATACGTTCTAAATGAATGGGGAAAAAGATTAGAGATTACAATACATTATTCAAAGAAACATAAAATAAACTAAAAATATGTAAAAATAAAAATAATAATAAGCGCACAAATATTTAATTAAGCAAGATAATATAATAATTGTATAAAGAATACTGAAATATAGAAGTATGAAAATACATAAAAAAAATCTATATGAGGACGAATATATATGAGATTCAAAATAATTATAGATATAATAATTAAATATCAAATTAATATGATAAGTCAAATTAAAATGAAAAACATACACAAATATTTTCAAAGAAATTAGAATCAAATATATTTCAAAATAAAATAAATAAGCCCTTGTGATACAATTATAAATTAAAAAAATAAAATAAATAACTAATTATTTATTTAAAATAAAATAATATAATATAATGACGCCTCTTCAAAGAGGCATTGCCTTTAACCATGGATGCAATGGGGTGTCGCCTCAAAACAAAAGGGCATCGCCTCTTTACAAAGAGATGTTGCCTCTATAAATTAAAAATAGGCTCAACAATATGAGCTTAGTTAGAATAGTAAAAAATAATAATAAACTGTGTAAAAGCCATACAAATCCAACCAAAATTCACGTAAAATTTTAATTAACAAAATACATAGAAAAACTCTCATCATTCTTTTGATAAAGTGGCTGGAAAATGGACAAATTCAGAGCATAAAAATCTAATTATATTAATAGTAATTTTAAATAGTAAAAAATATGCAGAAATATGAAATGAAACTAAACTCATGTAAAATTTTGACTAACACACGAAATGGGAGTGAACAAAATAAATGGATATGTTTGTGTCATTTTTTTGATGAAATGGTTGAAAGGAAAAAAAAATTGAGCACAAAATTTTTTTCTTATGAATAGTGACACTGGTGAAAGCAAAGTGGCAACGCCTTATTCATCTCAAAGAGACGATGCCTCTACGATGAGGCACCACTTGAGTTTCCCAAAATAAATTCAAGTTCAGACAGAGTTCTAGTGTCTAACTTAAAAACCAACTGATTTAAACAACTATAAACTTATGGTTAAAAATAACAAAGATCTTACATAAAATATAAAAGAAATATTCAAAAATAAAGATCTTACTAAAGATGAGTTTGATTTCCCAAAAATATTTAGCCTTTAGAAGTCTAGATTTGATTTTTGCACCGTCTCAAATGCAAGAACAACTTTTTTCCAGTTAAGAATGAACTCCCCAATTTTCTTCTCTAATTCTTTTTTACTTTATTCTCTTATCTCTTTTTTTGCAGTCTCTATTTTCAGCCTCGCTCACACCAAAAGTTTAGCAGTCCCCTAAAAAAGTTCCTTTTCTCCTTGTCCACACTCTCCTTTTTAAGCCTTCTCCCCCTTTTTCTTTTTTTTTTCAATTCCCAAGAAACTCACTTTCACCCTCTCCCCCTTCTTTTCATCATTCCCTATGCCCTCTCTATTTTTTCCTACCTACTCTCCTTTCTTTGGCATTTAAAAATTCCTTAAATTAAAGGCAGGTGAGCCTCAACTACTACCATTAATGACATTTAATGTTGTAGATAATGGCTGTAAAGAGGCGCCACCTCTTTGATGAGGCATTGCCTTATCGATGCCTAGGGTGAAGAGGAGACACCTTTTTACCCAAGCCAAGTCTGGGCTTTTGAGCCAAAAGGTAATGGGCTTGGGCTTTTGAGGCTTAGGCTTTGGAGTTTTGGGCTTTGATATGGTGTTTAGGCTTTTGAGTCTATTTTAGAGAGGTTTTGGGCTTCTTTTGCATTCAAAACTCATACTTTTTCATCATCGGGCTTTTGTTATAAGGTGATCAAATTGAATGTGTCCACAGTGTGTAAAAGTTTGATTTTTTATTTATAAAAATTTAAGAATTGGTTTATTTGAATTTTTAAGTATAATATTGTTATAAACTTTATGAAGAATTATTTTGTGTGAGTTTATTTTTTAAATAAATTATTATGTGGTAATTTTTTAATATTTAATAAAATAGGAATATATTTATATTGATTTTAAAATAATAATTTATTGTATATAAATTAATTTTTAAAAAAATAATTTTATATATTAATAATCATTTATAAAAAAATTATTACACACTACTATGAATTATTATTATTATTATTATTATTCTTATTACTATTATTATTATTAGTATTATTGTTATATAACTAATTTCTATGCTTAATTTGATGATGTGTTTTTATTTGGGTTTTGATACACTTTGTTGTATTCTCTATATTATTTTTATGTGTAGATGGACATACTAGTGGATGCCAGCGGCAATTCAACTGCTATTGGTGAACCAACGACTGCAAACAATAAGGTGGAAGCCAATAACACTTTAAAAGAGAAGTCTAGTAGTATTACTCAACAATAGTCTCTTGCTTCTTCATAATAAAGATCATATGTCTAGGAACATTTTAAGTAAATCAAGGTAGGCAATGTTGTGGTAAGAGCTAAATGTATTTATTGTGCTAAGATTTTTGGTGCTGATTCACGAAAGCATGGTACCTTATCACTTAGGAATCATATGTTGACATGCATGAAAAACCCTTGTAATATCCCGCATTTTTTTAAATATTTTTACACTGTACCAGGATATACAGTGTTAATAATTTTTGTATATATACTATGATATTTTTACGAGTTGATGTGTATTTAAAACCTATTTTAATTATTGTGTATTATTTATAGTGCTTTACGTAAAATTTTCCCGAGACTTTCATTTTCGGAGAAATTTTCACGTAAATAATTTATTATTAATTATTTTAAATATATTTTTGGACTTGCATGAACTCATACGTATTTTTAAAATACTAAATAAAGCTTATGTGTGTATATATTTATTTAATTAGGGTTTAATTTATTACCCTAATATTTTATTATTTGTTTATTAATTTTATTGTTATTTAATTATTTTATTTATTATTAAATTTTAAATTATTATAATAATGTGTGGTGTGTAATTTTTTCCAAATATTTTATTAAAATTATTTTTTCTTTTTCTTTTTTCTTTTTCTTTTCTTTTTCTTTTTCTTTTCTTTTATTTTCTTCTCTTCTTCTTTTTCTTCCTTCCCGAGCCCGACCCTCCTCCATCTTCCTCTCCCCGCTGCTACTCCGATCACCGGCCGTCAGAGTGCCTCCCCTGCATGTCGCTGTCTTCTCCAGCTGCTCCGCCGCCCCTAACCTCCTTCCCCGGCGCCGGTTAGCTCCTATTTCCCCCATTTTGGCCGAAACTTCCCTCCTCGTCGTTCACCAACTTTTCGATCGTCGTTTTCGACACCGCCAGTCTCTCTCTTCTCCTTGAGCTCCGGGTGAGTGTGATTCTAGCTTTGGTTTGAGCTCAAATGGTCTATATTTGCTTAGTTTTGAATTTTTCCAATTCGGCTATATTAGGGTTTTTGATTTTTTTGAGATTTGAATTGATTGATTCATGAAAACTCCCTTCACAAATGTTGATCCTAGTAGCTTAATCTACATGTATGATTTTTTTTAGAATTTTTGGAGATTTTTTTGATTTTTGGGTATTTTTGAATATTTTAATATTATTTTCTAATTTTCGGAAATTAATTATTTAAATTATGAAATTGTGTTTTATGGTTAAATTAGGTTTTGAAATGAACTATAGGAATTTATTTGGAATTTTTATGAATTTCTAAGTATTTATTTTGAATTATTGAAGTTTATGTAAATTTGGGAAATTAGGGTTAATTATGTTTTTAATTGAATTTAATTGGTTAATTGAGTTTAATTATTGATATTATTGATAAATATGTTGAGAAAATTAATTTTGGATAATTGAATAATTTTTGGTGAATTTTTGAAGTAATTTTAGTATATTTATATATATAGGGGTATTTTGGTAATTTTACCCTAAATTGGATAAAAATGTAATTTAAGTGGTTTTAATAGTTATTTAAAGTATAAAAATGATTTCTAAAAATTATTTAGTATTTTTAACTAATTAAAAACTATTTTTCGTGAATTATTTTCAATTATATATATAATATACGGTTTTACTAATAAAATGAGTTTTTATCAGTTTTTATTGTGTTTAAAGGTTAATTATGTAACTTCTACCTATAAAATGAAATTCTATGTTATAAGGATATTTTTGGTATTTCTGAAATTATTCTGTGAATTGTGGACCCCGGTCGGTGGACTGTAGTTTGGAGTCCAACCGTGGGACTTTGACTGTGCTCTGTGTAGTTTTTTGAAGTGTATTTCTTTGCAGGGTCGGCTCTACTCTTTGAGTAGAGAGATGTCCATTTTACAGGGGAGGTTCTGCCAAATTTTTGATAGAATTCTCGTAAAACGTGATATCCGATCAAACCCTGATATCAATTCTATGTTTAATACTCTAGATCGAATTTTAGGATTTCTGTTAGATTTATTCTAATGTTGGTTATTTATTACTTGTTTAGTTGCGCCGAGACCGAGGCCTAGTGGACCAGGCCCATCGGACCCGTCTCGTGGAGCGCACTAGGGTGAGTTACTATACTATATATATATGCTTTAGGATGCATGATTTAGAAATATACGTTTTATCTTAATTAAAAATGCATAAATAATGTGATTTGTATTTAAGTATATTTTTAGTTTATTTTTGGTTTATTTTAAATTATATGCATGTTTTATTAGTGAACTGTGTTTAAAATGTTTTTAAATATATTTCTAGTTTAATTTATGATTTGATTGGATTTATTTGACGTATATATACACGAAATATACCTGGTTTAATTTTGATATATTTCTAGTATATATATGGTTTATGTTGATATTTTATTAAACTTCATGCATTATTTATTTTTGTGAATGAATGTTTTATATTATTAATGATGAAGGATATCAATAGAACGTGCTACCTAGTGGGCAGCACTAGGACCGAGTACATACCGGTACGCCTATAGTATTTAGGCTATATTACTAACTTATTTGTGGATATTGATTGAATGTGATTATTGATATGTGTGAGATATGGTTTGGGTGTGATTGCTAGAGCTCGATTGACCAAGTGTCTCGGGGCCAATCACACTGGCAGTCAGACTGCTGGAGCTCAGTTGACTTAGTGTCTCGGGGCCAGTCTATCGTCTAAATGGATTAAGTGATATATTTGGATTCAGTGAGCCTGTATGGCTAGAGTGTTGTCTAACACTGTTTTCGAGGTTGCGATATTCTAGGGTTCTATGTGATCCTTCATAAAAGATGATTTTCAATAAAAAATATATAAAATGATTTTATTGCATCTGTGTGTAATTGCCTATATATATATATATATATATATATTAGATATATACTGTTGACTGTATGCATTATCATTTAGTGTGTATGTATATATACTATAGTAATTCACTCAGTGAGGTCTGACTCCCCTCCGTTGACTATTTTTCAGGAGAGTCAACATCTTCAGACCTCAGTAGTAGGCCTGTACGCCGGATTTCTTCCGCCCTGGCTTCTTTGTGTAAACTGCTTACTTGAGTCTTATTTTTTTATAATCTAGACACTGCAGTAGTTGTAAATTAATTATGGGATTTTATGTATTTTATTTATGTGAGATATTGTATTATATTTGAAACTGGATTTGTATTAAAAGATTTATATATATGAGATGAGATTTGATTTAAATCCAGTTGGTGAAATTAATATTGTGATATTTATGATTTTCATTTCCGCTGCATTATATATTGCTACTATTATTTCATGTTTTATTTTATTTTTAGGCTTGCTACGAATTCCAGATTCGAAAGAATTCCTGTTCTCTAGCACCAGTCATGGCCCCTGTTTTGGGTCGTGACAACCCTATTGATAAGTCTAGTAAAAAAAATTGTTAACTTTTCAACTTGTTTCTGCCTTTAAAATTGAGGATGCATCCTCTGTGGGTTGTATTGGGACTTGAAAAATTGACTAGGATGTTGTAAAAAATTTTGTTGCTAAAATGCTAATTTTAGATGAGTTAATTATTCATTTTATTGAAGGGGAGGGGTTTAGAAATCTGATGAGTGCAACATGTACCCGTTTAAAAGTACCTTTTAGGTGGACAATGAGTATATATATCTTCAACATCTATATTGAAAAGAGACTAAAGTTGAAAAAAAATTTCAAAACAGAATGTCTACTTGGACTTCAATCCAAAGAATCAACTACATGTGCATCACTGTATATTTCATTGACACTGAGTGGAAGCTGCATAAGAAAATCATTATTTTTATGCTTGTTAGTTCACATAGGGGTGAATATAGTGCTAAAGCCCTTGAAAGCTCTTTGGTTGAATGGAGTCTTAAGAATGTATTCACAATCACTCTTGATAATGCTCCTAGCAATGATACTACCATGTCTTTTTTAAAAAATGAAATTAATGAGTTGGGGGTGAAGTAGAGTTAGAGCCAAATATATCCATATAAGATGTGTGACTTACATTATGAATTTAGTTGTGTTTGACAGGTTAAAGGACATAAATGTTTTTATTAAAAGGGTTAGAGAGGTAGTTAGGTACACAAGGAATTCACCTTCTAGGTTAAGAAAATTCATAAAGTTTTCAAAGTTGATTGGAATATAGTATAAGTGTGCTTTGTGTCTTAGTGTCCCAACAAAGTGAAATTCTACCTACTTGATGTTGAAAAATTCTTGTGAGTATGAAAAAACCTTTGATAAATATGAAGAATGTGAACCTACTTTAAGGGCAGACCTAAGGGATGATGTACCTAAATTTTTTTAGTAGTAGTGTGCTAAGTTTTTGCTTTAATTTTTAGAACAATTTTATAATATGACACTATCTAGTTCTTAGTATTATTAGATAATGATAGCATTCAACATGAGCCCATCTTGTGCCCATTTTGAGACACACAATATATGCCCATCTTTAGATCATGTACCCATTCCTTTTTATCTCTATAAAAGCAATATAGTCTAGTATGTTTTGTCCACCACTAAATTTATATTTTTATATATCAATAACACAAGTAAATGTGACATATGAAGATTCCCTTTCTCCTTTTCAACTTTGATTACTACTTTCTTATGGTATCAGAGACAACTAACTAATTTTTTTCTCTTATTTTGTAATTTACTTTTTATTTTTCCATGGCTATCACACCCACCGCTGTAACCACTATTATTAAAACATCAACCACCACTCCATCCCTTACTTCTTCTCCTATTCAAGCTCATCACACATTTGCCATCAAATTAACCTGTAAAAACTTTCTTGGTTGGATGATGCAATTCCCTCCTTTATTAAAATACCAAAAATTAATGGGATTTGTAGATGGAAGGTAGCCCTCACCACTATAAATGATGCACAATCCATCTAATTCTAAACTTACCATTCCTAATCCTGACTTGCACACTTGGTTTTCCAAGGATCAAATTCTTATAACTTGGCTGTTATCTTCATTAACGAAGGAAGTTTACTTTTATATCATTAGCCTTCAGTCCTTCTTTCAAGTTTAGATGGCATTAAGTCAAGCTTTTGGAGCCATTTCCCAGAATCGTCAATTGTAATTGCACATTGACTTATAAGAGTTCAAGCTTCATGACATGTCTATTTCTTAGTATTTGCAATAAGCAAAAGGACTCACTAATGAATTAAGTGCAGTTGATCAAGCACTATCTACTACTGAATTCAATATAACCATTTATCGCAACATAAGCAGCGAATTCCATCATATTATAACTACTTTAAAAGTTTTCTTTGTAATGCTCAATGGAACCATTAGGTTTTCTTTTGATTCAGAAAGCCCATTTATTACCTATAACATTTTTATGCATAAGACATAGAACCAAAGACCAAGTACGATTAGTAACTAAGGCATTTATTTCATGTGCATTGCATTCTACCATTCAGAGTATGGTTTTGCTTGTAAGAAGGTAATAGATTTTATTTAGAGATAATTAGGTTTTTCAATGTGAAGTGGATGTTTAGTAGTGAGGTGTGTCACTCTTCGTGTTATAGTGGAAGGTTAAAGATGCATTTGGTAGGTGCAGATGAGTTCATTTGGATGTATTGGCTATGGATTCGATTGGATAATAGTTATATTGATCAAGATCGACAACTAAGTTTGATCTGGGTAGTTGAGAAGGAGAGATAGGAGTGGAAGGTGTAGGTCTTGTGGATAGAATAAAAGGTGTAAAAGGAGGTGGAGATAGAGAAGGACTGTTTGGTGATGTGTCTTTGATGGGATTGGGTGAGGGAGGTTGAGTTCTAGGAGAAGAAGACTGATGAAGATAAGGTGAGAGAGAGGTATAAGTCTTACCATTTTGAACCAAAGGAGAAGGACTATCACACACAATTGAAAGCCAAAAAGAAAAAGGTTTGGCTTGCTAAGTACTTGTAGTAGGAGAATAAGAATGAAATGGAAAAAAAAATCATTATAGTGCATAAATCTAGCCTTGTAAATTCTACTAGTATCTAAATCTAGACAATTATAACCAAAGGGATCTTTAGCTAATCCTAAATTAACACAAATTTTTGACTTATAATCAAATTTGTTTTTATTATAAAGGTAAAGAAGAGGGAAAATACAACACCCAAAAACTTTTAAATTCCTTATACTTTGAATTTTTTCTAAATAATTTTCTAAAAGGTGAAAATTTTTGGAGGACTAGACTAGACATGCAATTAATGATAAAAATAGCATTTTCAAAAGCAAAGGACTAAAATTTGCGAGGCATTTTAGAGTAAGCTAATAAAGTTAATCCATTATCCATAATATGATGAATTTTTCATTCTGCAATGCAATTTTGCTCATGTGTATGAGGGTATGCAATACAATGGATAATGCCTTTGGATTTTAGAAAATTATTAAGCTTTCTATATTCGCCATGGCAATCACTATGAAATGCCTTAATAATGGTATTGAATTGTCGTTCAAAAAATCATTGAATTGTAAAAATATATCAAGTACATCACTTCATTATTTGATGTAAAATAACCAACAAAAATGAGTAAACTCATCAACAAAAATAACAAAGTAATGAAAACTATTAAAAGATTGAATTTAGGCATGACCCCATACATCTGAATAAACAAAGTTAAAAGGAGCAATGCTTGAATGTTTGACACTAACTAAAGGAAATTTTGCTAATTTCCCTAAATGACAAGAGGAACAATTAAATAAAGAAACATTAAGACACTTAAAACAAGGTAATTGAAAATCTTGAATAATTTTGGAAACTATTTTTATTTGAGGATGACCAAGTTTAACATGCTAATCTTTAAAGGAAATAGTTGTAGTGTGAAAAGCTAAAGGTGGAGAAGCAATTGTGTAAAGTCCATGCTTACTTGGTCCATTGAGTAAGACATTCTTCATTACCTAGTCCTTAATAAGAAAATAATGAGGTTGAAAGTCAAAGAAATAATAGTTATCTATGGTGAATTTGTGAATAAAAAGTAATGGTTTAGTAAGTTTAGGAACATGTAAAACAAGCTTTGTCTTCTTAATCAGCAGTTATCAGCTTGATTGGGGGGGGGGGGGGGGTGGTATTAACAGATAATAATAACATTCAACATGAGCCCATCTCATGCCCATCTTGAGAAATGCAACATGTGCCCATCTTCAGATCATGTACCCATTCCTTTTTATCTCTATAAAAGCAATATAGTCCATTATATTTTGTCCACCACTAAATGTATATTCTTATATATCTGTAACACAAGTACATGTGATATACGAAGAATTCCTTTCTCCTTTTCAACTATGATTACTACTTTCTTACTCAGTATATGACTTCAAATTCCTTTT
The DNA here is from genome assembly GCA_947683625.1 of Mallotus nudiflorus. Classification (NCBI taxonomy): domain Eukaryota; kingdom Viridiplantae; phylum Streptophyta; class Magnoliopsida; order Malpighiales; family Euphorbiaceae; genus Mallotus; species Mallotus nudiflorus. The sequence continues at coordinate 177,272 of CANTUR010000960.1, forward strand.
TCTTAAAAATTGTAGAACTATGTTATTTGTTAATTGATTAGAAGAATTTTTATGATATTTATGTGACATCAATATGTTTTAACATAAAATTAAAGTTTGATAAGTGTTGGGGAGATGCAGATAAAATGACTTACTTGATTTTTATTTCAAACATACTTAATCTAAGGGACAAATTAGAATTTCTTAAGTTTTTAGTGAAAAGTATTTATGGTGAATCTATGGATGAGAATTTATTTCATATGGGTGAGAAATTAGTTCAAAATGTAAAATTTGCGCTATATGAATTATTTGATGATTATAATACTAGAAATCAAACTTCCTGTCCTTTAAGTGTGTTTTGTGGTAGAAGCTAATCCATTACTTCAACTGATGTGCAAGTACAATCAAGCACCAAATTCATTTCTTTATTAAAGGCTAGATTTAAGCAATCAAATTGGATAGTGGAATTGGTGGAAGAAAAAAAAGTGAACTTGATATTTATCTAAGCGAGTTAATCTTGGAGGAATGTGATGATGGGAAATTTGACTTATTAAGATGGTGGAAGCTTAATTTTGAGAGGTTTCCCGTTCTTTCAAGTCTCGCTCATGATGTATTAGTTATTCCAATTTAACAATTATATCTGAATCAACTTTTAGCATAAGTAGAAGAGTGCTTGATTCTTTCAGGAGTTATTTAACCCACACTTGTTCAAGCCTTGATTTGCACTCAAGACTGACTTAAAAAGCCTAATCAAATAGTATCAGTTGAAGAATACTTGGAAGATTTAGAAGATTTTGAAAAAGGTAAACAATTTTTATTTATAATTTTAAATTCCAATTTCTCTTTACTTTAATAAATTATCATTTCATTTTTATTTTTTTACTTTTGGATAGAGCTTCCTCCTTTAGGACAAGGACCTTCAATTGGTTCCTCATCTGCTGCTCCTCAACAGACCTCTACCACACTTCTCTCACTTTTTCCTAACTATATTTAATAATACACTATGCATCTTGCTTCATTATTTCATTAGTTCTTTCTATAATTCTTTCATTTGTTTCAAATAATGATGTTGTAAATTTTTCTACTTGCTGTTGATACTTGTGCCTAATCTATTGTGCCAATTTCATTTTGTTATAGCAAAATAAACATTGAACACAGCAGATGTGCTTGCAATTGTCATAGGTGCTTGTTGTTGAAATGGTCACTTTTCATGTCTGTTGTGAACTTAAGACCATGATTTTAGTGCCTTAGTTTTTGCACACAACTATTTGATTTATGAGGTAATGATGAAGCTTCCACCTCATTATTTTGTTACTAGAAATTGACCTATATTCTTTATCTGAATTTATTAATTTCTTTATGAGCCTCGTATGCTTTTCTTTTAAGGTTTTATTTTTATACTTTATAATTAGTGTGTTAAGTTTTAATCCTCAATATTTCTTGTTTCATTTGCAAAAAAAGTTTTGCTCATACTCACTTTTAAAGTTTGCTTTCTTTTTTGCATTATGCAGATTGACTGCTGTTAGAAGTTATAGAGAGCAACATTGGCGTAATTTTTGGAAGCCTATATTGCTACTAGATTCTTTTTTGTATATGAGTTTAGTAACTTTTACAAACTCCAAATATTGGTAGCATGCTCAACAAGCTTTACGATTTGGTTTGTACGAATCTATAAGGTCCTAGCTCCCTAAGTGTGAAGCCTCTAGCTCGACACACATGAGAAGCACTAATGACTTGAAGCCTTTAATAGAGTTCTACCCGAAAGCTTCTACTTTAGTGACCCCACAACTTGTTTGGGCTCCTTCCTTAGGTCGAATGATGTAGGACTTGTTGCCAGTAATGGGTGAATGAATGTAGCCTTCTAGTTGCATAACTCTTGCACAACCTAAACTCTCTGGATGATGATTAAGGGCTAATGTATGAAAATAACTTTTTTATTTCACTCACGTATTTATATCATGTGGAAAGAAAAAAAAGAAAAAGACTTAACTCTTGAGAACTCTATCTTATTTTCTCTCTTATGTTTAGAATGTTTCTAATGTGAACTTGCAAGTAGTGTAGAGAATATATATAAGAGACTAATTTGCATATGTAGAAATTCTCCATTAACTTAAACTTGAGTGTAAGATAAACCATCTCATGCATATAGAGAGTATCCATTTACTTTTTCACTTTAAGTGTAACATAAGCAACCTTATGCATGTAGAGATTAAAGGAATTAGTATGTAACTTCGACATTAAAAAAATGTGTGGTGAGCACAAGCCTAAGTAGGGTAAAATTTCAGAAATTTTACTGGCATTACCCTTTATAACATTAAGAATTCCAATTCCAAGGATCCATTTTGCATGTTACACATAACTATATTATAAAGCAACATATATGAACATCAATCTAAGAAACTCTAAGTTTAAGAAAACTTACAAACTCCTAGTTTAATGAAGACAACAATAATTAAGATTTATACGCTTTAGGTGCTTGATGCTTAACATTTGAATCAAATACTCTAGCCTTGCAAATGAAAGGCTCTAGCTTGAAACACCAAACCTCCATAAAATCACCTTCTTACTTTGATTTGATTAGTTATAAGTGTCCTCTCAATTGACTCTCACAAATCTTACATTAACTTAATCTTTTACAAGAACACATAGGGTTTATGTTATGTAGATGTTGTTTCTATTTTTGTTGTCTCTAACCATTTTATAACCATAGAAATATGTCTTAGGTTATATAAATAAAGCAAGCACCTCATGACATCACTCATAACATTATAAGTATGCAACTTGTATAGTAAGTATACAATTTGTATAGCTCACTAGTGTACAAAGAAGTATGTAAAGAATACATCTCATGTATTATGTCTACATACATTCCCACACACTTATCAGTGTAACCTAATCTTTATTTTGCCAAAGTAAAAAATTTACACATTAAAGATTTAATATGCCTAATATGCCAAATTCAACTATATTATTTTATGGAATTGGGCTTGGTAATTAGGCCAACACTTCACCCAAGCCCAATCCATCAAACAAATGGGCCTAGATTAGGTTTATAAGCTTTCTCAATATTTTAAATTAATCTTTGGTCCAAAATTTTTTTAGGCCTAGGCCCAAAATACTTAGTCCATTAATCCATGTCCAAATAGAAACAACACACACACACATATAAAATTTAATACTTCAATTAATATGAGATATTAATTGAAGTATTAAATTAATAATTAATACCCCATTTATCGTCATACCATTCTTATGTGTAAGGTAGAGCTTAACCTTTTGTTTTTATTTTTCGTATTTGGTTTTCTATTTTTGTTACAATTGATTGTGAAAGAGTCCTAAGGGGGTGAATAGGAATATCTAACAAAAATAGGAAATTAAATGAATTCTTTATAAGAATTGAGTAAGAGTTGAGAAGAAAGAATGAAGAACACAAATATTTAAGGAGTTTGGATTCAACAATAATCCTACGTCTCCACCTAACTTATCCCCAAGTTAGAATTTTTTAATCACCCACAATCTTATTAACAAGATTGATAATACACAAGAGTTTTATGGCTCACTCTTATAATCTTACAACTTGAGTTTTCAAGGCTCACTCAAAAACCAAATTACAAGTGTTTTCAAAGCTCACATTAAAACCAAATTCCCAAGTGTTTTAATGGCTAAACACTTAAACCAATTCCTTTAGAATAAAATCTCACTTCCCATTTTCTAAACCTATAAAATAGAAGAATAAGAATGTCTATTCTAATCACTCACCAACTCTCACAAGAGCTATACACAAAGAATTATTTAAAGGAAAGTTTAAGAGCTTAATTGAATGTTTAAGAAAATAATGAATGATAAACAAGTTTTTTTAACCTTTCAATTGAATTCTAAGTTGTGTTTATATAGAAAAACACTTAAAAATAGATTTTTTGGATGTATCAATCATTTCTCCAACATTTATAATTGATTTTGAATCAATTCTTGGACTTTTGGTAGCTCAAAGGATGCTCACGAGCGGCTCACGAGTGAACAGTGTCATGAGGAGCAAAAATATATCCATTGCATTCAAATTTTCCTGTTGGATGCTATTAGAGGTTTGCTCATGAGCACTCAGCTCATGAGGGGTACTGCCATTTTTTTGGCAAAAACGTGCTCTAAAGGCTCCATTGAAGGATAGCTCATGACCACTTTGAAAGATACTCATGAACGGGACTGAAGACGATCGATTCAGCCAAAACGTTCTTCATAAAAGTTGTAGATAATTGTCTTAGATTTCCATAAAACTTTGAATCATCTCAATTGGACATCTTTAGTTCAAGATATTGCTGAAATACCAAGAGCTGTGCAAACTGAAATGCAAGCTACATATGCTGACTTCGACTGAAGATTTGCATACCCAAATGAACTTGGATTTTGACAAGAAAGCTCAATTTGGAAATCTTAAGATGTCTACTCCAAAATTTAAGAAGCTCATTTTCTCATTTAAGAGCTCTAAATATGTCAAAAGTCTTCTTCAATCTCAGAGGTTCAATCAACTTGAAAAGTCACTATTAATCTAAAAGTGTATATGTTTGGTATATAATTCCCTACACACTTAATTGAAATTATTAGTATAAAAATTATTTTTCAAAGTCCAAAATTAGGAGTTTAATCATGCAAATGGCCAACAAATTGTCTTGTACTTTCTAGCATCATCATTGCCATTTTTGTCCTCCTCTCTTTGCCACAAAGAACCTTTTCAACTTTCATGCTCTTGGTATGCTTTATAAGGGCCATCCAAACTTGAAAAAGACATTCCTGGTTGAGGACTTATTTCGATATTAAAATTATTCACTGGAGGTTCAAGATCAATAGATGAGCTTTCTTCGTTGCCATCAACATCTCTAACATAATATGAACTTCCTTCGTAGCCATGGACATCTCTATCCAAACTTTCTACAGACAAACTTTTGACTTTGCTAAATATATGTGCAATGATTTCTTCTCTCGTTGTCATATTTTGCAACTAATAAAAATAGTTGAAATGGTTTAATTGTGCAACAAATTGGACTTTAATATACTTAGCTTCACTAGGGTATATGGCTTTTCTTCATCTCCACCATTTTAAGCTATCAGAATTTAACCACTTGATTCATGCAGCATTATTTCAAGAATTGAATACTTGGAGAACATAGTGCAATTATGACAATTTGTTTAATCTTCCTATCAAAACCTTTTTTTTTTACATAAGCAGTTTTTCTTTAAAACAATTTCATTCTCTAAATCTCCCTCTATTATGAGTAAGGTCATAGTGGTCTTTTTATCTTTTCTAACAAAAAAATTACAGATTCTATCCATATAAAAGTACTGTAGTAATAATAATAATAAATAAATTCAAAAAAAAAAAACTCAAATCGACAAGGCAAAATAGCTATATAAGTATTATTACTTGTATTCATTACTACTCTAATCTATAAGCAATCTATAAAAAGGTGGCTTGTTTCTATGTTAGCTTTTTTTTTTTAACAACATGTTTCTATGTTAGTTCATCAATCCTTTCTGCGTCCTACCTATGGAGCCTGTTTGTAGGATACACTTCATTCTTTTCATGTGAGACAATAAATAAAAATAACAAATGAAATAAATATAGGGAAGAAAAGGACGCATGGAAAATGAGGGATTGCCGGATTGGCACACAAAAAAACAAAAAGAATAAAAATATAGGGACAGAAGAAAAAAGGAAATACACCTTGTAACTTTTTAAAAAAAAAATTAGAGTTTTTTTAAATGCTAAAAAATTAATTATTCCTGTAAATTTCTCAAATTTGAACCTTTCCTCTTGGAGGAGCGTTTGTAGGTGTCTTCTGAAAGGCCATAATGGGTAGGATAATGAGGTCTAAGCCCATTAAAATGTTTATAGAGAAATTTACTAAAAATATCCAAATTTTAGACATTTTTTTTTATTAAAATGCATCCAATTTTTATTTATTATATTTTTATTTTCTTTTTTGTCCCCTTTTATTCTCTTTTTTTCCCTTCATTTTTTTCCTTCTTCTTTTCTCCTTGTACTTTTTTCTTTTGGACTTTTTTTATTTTATTTTATTTTATTTTATTCCTTTTCCTTTCTCTCTTTTTTATTTATTTTTATTTTCTCCTTATTTTTTTATTTCTTTTTTTTTCATATTTTTAATTAATAAGGAATTATCCAACACTATAATTTTCCTTATTTTTATTTCATTCTTTTTCCATCAATTTTAGTTTTAGTTTTTATTTTTATTTTTTTACTTTGGTAAATATTTGTAGAAAGATATTCATTCACTAGACGCTCTATCTTTAATTCAATTTCACTTGTTTCATAATTTTTTTTAATTCAAACCTGATTTTGCCTTATTTATTTACACAATGAGGATTATTAGTCCAATATGTCATTTCCTATACCATTCTTGCCTCATTGAAAGTTATGAAATGAGCTTGGAAACAATAACAATGAATCTGCAAAAACAGTACTAATTTTTCCTCTATAAATTCTTTAGAATTTAATAATTATAATATATATATATATTTTTTTCTAGTGGATAATAAAGAATTTTCTGTGGGAGCAACTGCAGTGAAAGTAAATCTTTATTCTTAAAAAATCTATAACATGTGTTTTATTGAGCAAGCTAAATATGCATGCACGTGCATGTCGTTGCTAACTTTGGTGTGTCATGTTATGCAATGTTAAGAAACAATAGAAGTGGGTGCATATATGTGTTCATTAAAGTAGAAGGAGATAAATTAAAAAAAAAAAAGGAAAATAAAAGAAAAAGTAAAAACATTACAATGTTTTGTTTTTGGGTATTAATGTGTATGTTGGTGCCGCACTCTATTTCAAAGATTATGATTAATATATTTAAATTATAAAATTTATATTAATTTTTTAATTACTTTTTAAAATTTTGAATATATATAATATATATGAAAAATAAATTATAATATACAGAAAATAAAATAGAATTAAATAAAAAATATTTCAAATTTCATATTTTTTGAATTTATATTTAGTCACGATGAAAAAAATTACTAACATAATGGCGATATGGATATATTTAATCAAAGATAATAAAAATTAGGAATAACGACACTGTTAGTCATATAAGTTATATCATTTTTACAATTAAATCCTATAAGAATTTTTTTTTTTACAATTAAGTTTTATAAGTTTTAAAAAAACTTTTCATTAGTCCTATCTATCAGTCAAAGCAATTTTCTATTAGTCAACCTTTAAAATCAAACTTTTTTTTACATAAATAATATATTTATTTATTTATGACTTATTCTATTATTTAATTTTTATAATAACTATCTAACTCACTAAAATAACTTCTTAAATTATTATTATTTTATTAACAATGATAAATAAAATTAATTAAGTATTTTTAATTATTTTTAAATATAAATTTTAATTAATATATCTTAAATGAATAATTTTTTTTATACTTAAATAAAGTCAATTAGTTTTTTCAATGTTATAATTTATGTTATATTTAATAAATATTTCTTTAAATTAGGCTATTTTACTAATAATATTTGAAGAATAATATATTTTAATTAATAATTTTATTTTTTATATAAAATAAAATTAATTTAAGATAAAAATAGATGAGCTTTATGAAATCTAACACAAATCATAATATTGATAAAGCTAGATGAGCTTTTTCTTATAAAAAAAAATATTTATTCATTTATGATATATTAATTAAAATTATATATTTTAAAATAATTAATAATATTTAATTATTTTTATTTATCATTGCCAATATAACTAATACTTTAAGAAAAATATTATTTTTATTTTTTAAAAAATTATTTTATTGAATTATATAGTTCTTATGAAGGTTAAAAAATAAAAGAAATCAAAAGTAAAAATAAAAATAAAAATATTATTTATGTAAAATATCAAAAATGACATTTTTTAATAGTTTTAGGACTGAAATGTAAAAAAAAAGTTTGATTTTTTAGGGTTAACTAATTGAAAATTGTTTTAACTGACTAATAGGACTAACAAAAAGTCTTTTTAAAACTTATATAACTTGATTGTAAAAAAAAATTCTTGTAGAACTTAATTGTAAAATCAGTATAATTTATAAGACTAACAATGTTATTATTCCTAAAAAAATATAATGAGATTGTTTAGCATTTTTCATGAAACTGAATAAAAATGTAAGAGATTGTTTCATATATGAAAAATAAACTAAAAATAAACTAAAACTAATCCAATGAAATATAAATACATTTTTTAAAACATAAGAGATGTTTAGTACATGTCTTCCAATTAAAATACATTATTTTTATTTAGAAATGAATGTCATTGGATATATACATATTTTGAAAAAATATAATGAGATTGTAAAGTCTTTTTTATGAAGCTGAATAAAAGTTTAAGAGATTATTTCATATACAGAAAATAAATAAAAAATATATGAAAAATAACTAAAAAATATATAGAAAATAAACAAAAAATATTCGAAATTGAATGAAAATTAAATATAAAATAAACTTTTGAAAAACAAGAGACATTTTATTCTTGTTTTGTAGTTATAACACATTATTTTTTATTCAAGTTATATTATTGCATATATAAATAGTTGAGAAAATATAATGAGATTGTTCAATATTCTTTATGAAGCTATATAATTTTTTTATTATTGTTATAAGTACACCCTTCATATTAATTTTTTGACACATTCAAAAAATAAAATTTATTTTTTAAGTATCGATTTTAAAATTTAAATTCAAATTGTTGAGTAGATAGTTTGAATAGAATTCATATTAAAGTAATAAGTTTTTTTTATTAGTAAGTAGGTCAAATAATCTAAAAATTGAGGGATTATATATACAATAATTTCCTTTTAGATTAAATGAAAATTAATTTCACATATTTTTTTCTTTTAGTTCAAGTAAAAATTAATTTTACAAAACAATAATAAATAGATTTTTGTAAAATAAAACGTTATAATCAGATTTTTATCTTGTTTTGATGTTTTGAAATGTATTAGAAACTAATAATATACCAAAAGCATACTCATTATATACTATAATAAATTTATCATTCATATATTTGTATTTGTTTTAGGAGATGTTTTCTTGTGTATGATTATAAATTTTGTTATTTGAATATATACTGTATATATTGTATTTAAAAAAGACAATTGGTAAGAACTATGTATATATTTTAAGAAGATGAATTTGATTAAGCATATTAATTATTTCATATACATTATATAAACAAAAAAATATTAAGAATTGAATGAAATATATTTTTTTAAAGAAAAGGATATTAATACAAGTCTTCCTATTACAATACATTACTTTTATTTAGATTTAAATATCATTGGATATATAAACAGTTGGAAAAAAGATAATTTTTGTTAATATTTTATAAATATAATACAGGTCAAATGAATCATATTAAATATATATAATCTGTTTAATTTTCGTATCGTATTATGATTGAAATATTTAATATAATTCATAAATAGATATTAATCCTCACTATATTACTAAAATGAGTCTATCGGACACAAAAAAAAAAATAACATACCAATCCTTTTTGACACCCCCAAATTCCCATGTTTATATGCAAATTAAAACGATCAACTTACTTAGAAATTCTAAATTTGAAAAAAAAAAATAAAAAAAAAAAAAAAAGGCCGCAGCGGCAGAGATGAATAATTGTTGGACAATTGGACACAGCTTCTCATGATGATTTATGACTCACGAGGTGGGTACAACGGCTGGGTTTGATTGGTCCTACATATGTTCACAACGGTGCGTGCCTAAATTATCTGGATATGAGAAGGAAGGAACTGCCGAATTTAAAATTTAATAAAAACGGATCCTATGTGTCTAACCAATTCCACTACATTACATATATACATCAACGGTCTCCTTTTGATCAAGAACCTTTATTATTTATTATTTATTATTCTCGCTTTTGTAATTGTGGCTGCTTTGTTAAACTTTGCAGACGCGAAGGGTCCACTGCACCCTCAAAGACCGCACACAATTGAAAGACAAATGCCGGCACATTCGCCGATGATTTTCTCATCTAACGCCCCGCCCGTTACAATTGGCAAAGATTGTGTCTTTTTTACTTTTTCACCTTAATTGTAAGGAAGGTGAAGCTCTTTATTTTGTTTTATTACATTATTTATGGTTAAAAAAATATTTATTAATTCTTGATATTTATAATAGTTATTATTCATTAATTTTTTTAAAATAAAATAATATATAATTTTATAAATATTAAAAATAAATAAATATTTTTTAAAATTTAAGAAATAAAGTAATATAGTAAAGTAAAAAATATGAGATATAAAGTAATCATCCCTAATTGTTATTATTGGCTTTGCTTTGTGTATGTGCAGTGTAGGCCATGGTCCATGATTCTGCCCAGAAGAAGGTTTTTCTTTTCTTTTTTTCAATGTTCAAACTTCTCAAAAGAAAGAAAAGTGGACAGATTGTAAATTGGATGGTAATGGGTCCCTCCCTATTCATAGACAAAGAATTGTGGTAGATGGCCTTTTTGAGCTTGACAGCTCGGCCTTTACCCTTTCACACAACCCCACGCCTCCCGCCTATCGATCATCACTGCCACTTCCTCCAACTTCTCCCCCCTTCTCTTTATAACTGCTCCTCTCCACTGCCCCATTTCTCATCTCTCAACTCTCCACCTTTCCCTCTATCTCTCTTGTTCTCCATTCTCCAACTTCGATTTAGAAGAGTAGACTATGGCCGAAGAGGTTCAGAAGGGAGCTCAGGAAGAGTTGGCACCTCGTGTCAAAGACGAAGTGGTAGTAGTTGCTGATGTTCCGCAAGCAGAGGAAATGATACCAACAACAACCCCAGCACCACCGCCTCCACCAATGCCAGTTGTTGAGAAAGAGGCGCCCCCAGTTCCAGAGACCGAGGAGGAACCTTTGAAGCCAAAGCAGGCTGACCAGGCACTAGAGACTGAGGCATTGAAACCTAGTGGTGATAGTGATGAGAAAATTCCCGAGTCGGTTTCTTTTCAAGAAGAGAGCACCAAAGTTGCTGATCTTTTAGATTCTCAGAAGAAAGCTGTTGAAGAGCTTAGACAACTAGTTCAAGAAGCTCTTAATAAACACGAATTTAGTGCTATCAAACCATCAGTTGCACCAGCCAAAGAAATGGAAGAGAATAAAGAGGCTGCAGTTGAGCCAGAGGAGCCAAAACCAGCTCAACAGACACCGGTGCCAGAAGAAGAAGCGAAGGCAGAGTGCCAGGCTTTAGAAGCACCAGAAACCAAAGAAGAAGTAAAAAAAGAAAAGATTGAAATGATGGAAACAGATGTTGCCGAAGAAAATAAGGTGGCTGCTCGTTCTGATGCTGTTGATGATGATGGTGCAAAGACTGTGGAAGCTATTGAAGAAACTATAGTGGCAGTCTCTTCTTCAGCCCAACAAGAGCAGACTTCGCCTCCAGCATCCAAAGAGCCGGAAGCAAAGGAAACCGTCTCATCCACAGAGGAGGAAGCTAAGAATGTCAAAACTGTGTCACCAGAGGAAGTTTCTATCTGGGGCATTCCACTTCTAGCAGATGAAAGAAGTGATGTGATTCTTTTGAAGTTTTTGCGTGCTAGGGATTTCAAGGTGAGAGATGCATTCGCCATGCTCAAGAACACTATTCGATGGAGAAAGGAATTTGGCATTGATGAATTGCTTGAAGAAGACTTGGGCGATGATTTGGGAAAGGCAGTTTTTATGCACGGTTTTGACAAAGAAGGGCATCCAGTATGCTACAATGTGTATGGGGAGTTTAATGACAAGGAGCTTTATCGGAAGTGTTTTTCTAATGAGGAGAAGAGGAACGGATTCTTGAAGTGGAGAATCCAATTCTTGGAAAGGAGTATTAGGAAATTGGACTTCAGCCCTGGTGGTGTTTCAACCATTTTTCACGTAAATGACTTGAAGAATTCCCCTGGACCTACCAAGAGGGAGATTAGACAAGCTACCAAACAAGCACTTCAATTACTCCAAGACAACTATCCTGAATTTGTAGCAAAACAGGTATTCTAAATGTTGTTTATTTTTAATTAGTCATATGATCTTCTCCATTTTCTCAAACTACAACAAATTTGCAAAGTTTTATTATTAAGTTATTGTGGCGGGTGCTTGCAGGTGTTTATCAATGTGCCTTGGTGGTATCTAGCATTCAATAAAATGATAAGCCCATTTTTGACTCAGAGGACTAGAAGCAAGTTCGTCTTTGCAGGCCCTTCCAGATCTGCAGAGACCCTTTACAGGTTGGTACAGTACAGATATTAAATATGGTTCATGCTTGATTCTCTTTTTTTTTTTATAAATTTAATAACAGATGGATGGGTGAGTTAAATTTGCATTTTTGGCACTTAGGTATATTGCTGCTGAGCAAATTCCTGTTAAGCATGGAGGACTCAGCAAAGATGGAGAATTCGGCACAGCAGACAATGTTACTGAGATCACTGTTAAACCAGCAGCAAAACATACTGTTGAATTCCCTGTTTCTGAGGTACATCTGATCACTTTTCCACTTCATAAGTTGCTTTCTTTCGTTATTTTATTTTATTTTTTTAAAAAAAAAAGAAAATTCAAAAGAATACATAAGAAGAAATTTACAGTGCAATTGTACTTAAGATTGTGATATTTACATTTGATATGTTCAATTAGC
>CANTUR010000961.1:0-40609 GCA_947683625.1 Mallotus nudiflorus
AAATAAGTTAAACTTTATAATTTGTCAATATAGTAAATGTATATATGTATATATATATACTTATATTATATAATAAAATAATATTAAATTACACACATTAAATATACACCACACACATATAATTTAATATTTTAAAGATTTAATACACCTAAAAATAATTAAATAATATTAAAATAAATTAATAAATAATAAAATATTAGGGTGATTAATTAACCCTAATTAATTAAATAAATACACATATATATTTTATTTAGTAATTTAAAAATATATATGAGTTCATGCAAGTCCGTAAATCTATTTAAAATAATTAATAGTAAATTATTTACGTGAAAATTTCCCCGAATATGAAAGTCTCGGGAAAATTTTACGTAAAGTACTCAAAATAATAATAAACAATTAAAAATCAATTTTAATTAATCAACAACTTATGAAATATCAATATCATATTTAAAAATTATTAACACTGCATATCCCAATGCAGTATAAAAATATTTAAAAACACGGGATATTACAAGTATATATACATGCATACTAAATGCCAATGCACACAATCAAAAGTATATATCTAATAAGTATATATACAAGCAAATACATGCAGATGCAATAAAATCATTTTATATATTTTTATTTAAAATCATTGTTTATGAAGGATCAAATAGAACCCTAGAAAATCGCAACCTCAAAACAGTGTTAGACAACACTCTAGCCATAAAGACTCACTTATTCCAAATATGTTCACTTGATCCATTTGGACAGTTGACTGGCCCCGTGACACTAAGTCAACCAAGCTTCAGCATTCTGACTGTCAGTGTGATTGTGTAATATCCCGTGTTTTTAAATATTTTAATACTGTATCGGGATATGCAATGTTAATAATTTTTGTATATATTTATGAAATTTTATGAGTTTGCTATTTAATTAAAGCTAATTTTAATTGTTTATTATTATTTTAAGTGATTTACGTAAAATTTTCCCGAGACTTGCATTTTCGGGAAATTGATACGTAAACTATTTATATTTAATTATTTTAAATGAATTTCCATAATTGCATGAACTCATACATATTTTTACAATACTAAATAAAGCTTATGTGTGTATATATTTATTTAATTAGGGTTTAATTTATTACCCTAATATTTTATTATTTATTTATTTGGTTTATTGTTAGTTAATTATTTTTATGTAGTATATAAATTATTAAAATATTAAATGTGTGGTGTGTGATTTTCCCAAGTATTTTATTAATATACTATATTAAAATATATATATATATATATATTTTATTATTTTTCTTTTTTCTTTTTCTTTTTCTTTTTCTTTTTCTTTCTTTTTTTTTTCTTTTCCTTTCTTTTTCTTTTCTTCCTTCTTCCTTTTCCGTCGGACCCAACCTCCCTCACCGCTGCTACTCCCGATCACCTACAGTCACTATGCCTCCCACCGTTCCACCTCCAGTTCCAGCTTGCTCCGCCGCCCTTAGTCTTCTTCTCTGGCAACGAGCAGCTCCGTTTCTGCCATTTTTGGCCGAAATCCAAGCTTCAACGTTTCTTCCTCCTCCGGCAACCAAACTTCACATTTTTGGTGTCTTTGGACTCCCCAAGCAATGGTAATCTTGATTCTAGCTTTGGTTTGAGCTCAAATTCCCTTGAATTCCTTGTTTTTCAATTTTTTTTCATTTTGGCCGAATTAGGTTTTTGATTTTTTTTTTGAATTTTTCTTGTTGATTCATGAAAAGTCCCTTAACAAATGTTGATCCTAGTAGCTTAATCTACATGTGTGAATTTTTGTAGAATTTTTGGAGATTATTTGATTTTTGGGTATTTTTGAATATTTTAATATTATTTTCTAATTTTCGAAAATTAATTAAAAAAATTATGAAATTGTCTTTTATGATAAATATAGGTGTTGAAATGAATTATAGAAATTTATTTGGAATTTTTATGAATTTCTATGTATTTATTTTGAATTTAATTAGTTTATGGGATTTTGAAAAATAGGGTTAATTGTGTTTTTAATTGAGTTTAATTATTGATATTATTGATAAATATGTTGAGAAAATTAATTTTGGATAATTATATAATTTTTGGTGAATTTTTGAAGTAATTTTAGTATATTTATATGTATAGGGGCATTTGGTAATTTTACACGAAATTGACTAAAAATATAATTAAATTGGTTTTAATAGTTATTTAAGGTAAAAAAATTATTTCTACAAATTATTTTGTATTTTTAACTAATTAAAACTAATTTTTGTGAATTATTTTCAATTATATATATAATATACGATTTTACTAATAAAATGAGTTTTTATCGGTTTTTAATGTGTTTTAAGGTTAATTACGTAATTCTACGTATAAAATATATTTTCTGTGATATAAGGGTATTTTTGGTAATTCTGAAATTGTTCCGTGAATTATGGACCTCGATCGGTAGACTGTAGTTTGGAGTCCGACCGAGGGGTTGTGGATGAGTTGTTATGCCTGTTTTTCGAAGTGTGTTTCTTTGCAGGGTCGGCTCTACTCTTTGAGTAGAGAGATGTCTGTTTTACAGGGGAGGTTCTACCGAATTTTCGATAGAATTCTCATAAAATGTGATGTCCGGTCGAACCCTAATTCTGATTCTGTGTCTAATATTCTAGATCGAGTTTTAGGATTTTCTGTTAGGTTTATTCTGATGTCTATTATTTATTGTTTGTTTAGTTACGCCGAGACCTAGGGCTAGTGGACCAAGCCCGTCGGATCCATCTCGAGGAGCGCACTAAGTGTGAGTTACTATTTTATATATATATGCTTAGGGTGCATGATTTAGAATGTATGTTTTATTTTGATTAAATATGCATAAATGGTTTGATTATTATTTAAGTTTACTTTAGTTTATTTTTGGTTTATTTTGGGTATATTGTAAATTATTTGCATGCTTTATTTAGCATTTATACTTAAAATGTTTTTAAATATATTTCTAGCTTAATTTGTAATTTGATTGGATTTATTTGACGTATATATACTCGAAATATACCTGGTTTACTTTTGGTATATTTCCAGTATATATATGGTTTATATTGTTATTTTATTTAAATTCATGCATCATTTATTTGTGAATGAATATTTTATATTTATTAATGAAGGATATCGATAGAACGTGCTACCTAGTGGGCAGCACTAGGACCGAGTATGTACCGGTGCGCTTATAGCAATTTAGGCTATATTACTAACCTATTTGTGGATATTGATTGATTTATTTGATGTGTGATGTGATTTGGGAGTGTGATTGCTGGAGCTCGGTTGACCAAGTGTCTCGGGGCCAATCAAACTGACAGTTAGACTGCTGGAGCTCGATCGACTTAGTGTCTCGGGGCCAGTCTACTGTCCAAATGGAACAAGTGATCATATATTGGAATAAGTGAGCCGGTGTGGCTAGAGTGTTGTCTAACACTGTTTGAGGTCGCGATATTCTAGGGTTCTATTTGATCCTTCATAAACTGTGATTTTCAATAAAAATATATTAAATTATTTTTATTGCATTTGTGTGTAATTGCTTGTATACATACATATTATATATACTTTTGACTGTGTGCATTGGCATTTAGTATGCATGTATATATATTATAGTAATTCACTCAGTGAGGTCTGACTCCCCTCCGTTGACTAATTTTTCAGGAGAGTCATCATCTTCAGACCTCGAGTAGCAGGCCTGTACGCCGGATTTCTTCCACCCCGGCTTCTTTATGTAAACTGCTTATTTGAGTCTTGAGTTTTATTTTACCTAGACACTGCAGTAGTCACTAAATTATTAAAGAGATGTTGTATTATATTTGAACTGGATTTATATTAAAGGAGTTTATATATGTGATGATGAGGATTTGATTTAAATAAAGTTGGTGAATATTATTTTGATATTTATGATTTTATTTCCGCTGCATAGTATTTTATTTAACTGTGATATTATTATTATTATTGCATGTTTATTTTATTTTTAGGCTTGCTACAGGTTCCGGATTCGAAAGAATTTCCGTTCCCTAGCGCCGGTCATGGCCCCTGTTTTGGGTCGTGATAGATTGGCCCCGAGACACTTGGTCAACCGAGCTTCAGCAATCACACTCCTAAATCCTTTCTCACATATCAAATAATCAAATCCAATCAGTATCCTCAAACAGGTTAGTAATGTCACGACCCAAAATAGGGGCCATGACCGGCGCTAGGGAACGGGAATTCTTTCGAATCCGGAATTTGTAGCAAGCCTTAAATAAAATAAAACATGCAATAATAATAATAACACAATTAAGTAAAATATTATGCAGCGGAAATAAAATCATAAATATCAAAATAATATTTACACGAAATGAAATTAAATCAAATCCTTATCTTATATATATAAATAAACTTTTAATACAAGTTTCAGTTCAAATATTTAAAGTACATATCTCACGACTTTATACAACTACTGCAGTGTCTAGATTATAAAAATAAAACTCAAGTGAGCAGTTTACATAATGAAGCTGGGGTGGAAGAAATTCGGCATACAGGTCTGCTACTGAGGTCTGAAGACGATGACTCTCCTGAAAAATAGTCAACGGAGGGGAGTCAGATCTCACTGAGTGAATTACTATAATATATATACATGCATACTAAATGACAATGCCTACAGTCAACAGTATATATATCTAATATGTATATATACAAGCAAGTACACACAGATGCAATAAAATCATTATATATATATATATTCACAATTTATGAAGGATCAAATAGAACCCTAGAAATCTCAACCTCAAAACAGTGTTAAACAACACTCTAGCCATACAGGCTCACTTATTCCAAATATATTCACTTATTCCATTTATACAGTAGACTGGCCCCGAGACACTAAGTCAACCGAGCTCCAGCAGTCTGACTGTCAGTGTGATTGGCCCCGAGACACTTGGTCAACCAAGCTCCAGCAATCACACTCCCAAATTATTTCTCACACATCAAATAATCAAATCCCATCAATTACCTCAAACAGGTTAGTAATATAGCTTAAATGCTATAAGTGTACCGGTACGTACTCGGTCCTAGTGCTGCCCACTAGGTAGCACGTTCTATTGATATCCTTCATTAAATATAAAGCATACATTCATAAAAGTAAATGATGCATGAATTGAATAAAATAACAACATAAACTATATATATACTAGAAATATACCAAAAGTAAACCAAATATATTTCGAGTATATATATGTGAAATAAATCCAATATAATTGTAAAATAAACTAAATATATATTTAAAAATATTTTAAATATAAGTGTTTAATAAAGCATGCATATAATTTAAAATATACCAAAAATAAACCAAAGATAAACCAAAAATAAACTAAAAATAAACTTAAGTACTGATTAAGTTATTTATGCATATTTAATCAAAATAAAACACACATTTCTAAATCATGCACCCTAAAGCATATATATATAGCATAGTAACTCACACTTAGTGCGCTCCTCGAGATGGGTCCGACGGGCCTGGTCCACTAGGCCTCGGTCTTGGCGTAACTAAACAAACAAATAATAATAGAAAATCAGAATAAACCTAACATAAATTCTAGGGATTCGTTCCAGAATATTAGACACAAAATTAAAAATCAGAATTCGACCGGACATCACGTTTTACGAGAATTCTATCGAAAATTCGACAGAACCTCCCCTGTAAACGGACATCTCTCTACTCAAAGAGTAGAGCCGGCCTGCAAAGAAACACACTTCGAAAAATAGATACAGAATCCTAATCACAATCCCTCGGTCGGACTCCAAACTACAGTTTACCGACCGACGTCCACAATTCACAAAACAATATAGAAATATCGAAAATACCCTTATATCATAGTAATACCTTTAATAAATAGAAATACATAATTAACCTTAAAACATAGTAAAAATCGATAAAAACTCATTTTATTAGAAAAATTGTATATTATATATCTAATTGAAAATAATTTACGAAAAATAGTTTTAATTAGTTAAAAATACTAAATAATTTATAGTAATCATTTTTATACCTTAAATAACTATTAAGACTAATTTAATTATATTTTTAGCCAATTTAGGGTAAAATTACCAAAATACCCTTATATATATAAATATGCTAAAATTAATCCAAAAATTCACCAAAATAGTATAATTACTCAAAATTAATTTTCTTAACATATTTATCAATAATATCAATAAATAAACTCAATTAACTAATTAATTTCAATTAAAAACACAATTAACCCTATTTTATCAAAATTACATAAACTAAATAAATTCAAAATAAATACACAAAAATTCACAAAAATTCCAAATAAATTTCTATAATTCATTTCAACACCCATATTTATCATAACACACAATTTCATAATTTAATTAATTAATTTTTGAAAATTAGAAAATAATAATAAAATAATAAAAAAATCTAAAAATGAAAATAATTTCCAAAAGTTCTACAAAAATTCAAACATGTAGATTAAGCTAAGGGAGCAACTTTTGTGAAGGAATTTTTCATGAATCAATCAAATCGAAGTTCAAAAAAATCAAGAACCCTAATAGGTCGAAATTGTAAAAATTGAAACCTAGGCAAATCTAGACCATTTTAAGTGAAACAAAGTTTGGAATCACACTCACCGGAGCTCAAGGAGAAGAAATAGACTGGCGGTGTTGAAAACGGTGGCCGAAAAACACTGTGAATGACGGTGGCTTCAAGTTTCGGTCGTCCGGCCAAAACAGAGGGAAACGGTGCTAGAGAAGAGGAGGAAGGGTGGCGGAGCTGCTGGCTGGGAAGGGTGGAGCTCAGGGCTGCACACCGATGGCCTGAAAATGAGATGGCAGGCGGTGGTGAGGGCGGAAATCGATCGGGGAGAAGGGGAAGAAGATGATGGCAAACTTGTAATTAAATCAAACTTTATTTTTTTGATAAATATTATATGTATATGTATGTATATATATATACTTTATATTATTTTAATATATAATATTATATGGACAATAAATATTCACCACACACATAATTTAATATTTTAATAATTTACACACTAAAAATAATATATAATATTAAAACTAATTAATAATAATAAAAAAAACATTAGGGTAATTAATTAAACCCTAATTTAATTCAAATATATATATATACTTTATTTTAGCACTTTAAGAATATATATGAGTTCATGCAAGTTCGTAAAATTGTTTAAAATAATTAATATTAAATTATTTACGTACTAATTTTCCCGAAAGTGCAAGTCCCGGGAAAATTTTACGTAAAGTACTTAAAATAACATAAAATAATTAAAATAAGCTTTAAATAAATATCAACTCATAAAAATATCAAAGACATATATATATTGTCACGACCCAAAACAGGGGTCATGACCGGCGCTAGGAACGGGAATTCTTTCGAATCCAGAACCCGTAGCAAGCGTAAAAATAAAATAAAACATACAGTGATAATAATAACCACACTTAATGTAGTGGAAATAAAATCATAATTATCAAAATAAAAATTCATATCTCATATATAGATAAATCCTTTGATACAAGTATCAGTTCAACTTCTTAAAATACATAACTCACACAAATATAATACATAAAATCCACAATTTATTTACAACTACTGCAGTGTCTAGATTATAAAAATAAAACTCAAGACTCAGATAAGCAGTTTACATAAAGAAGCCGGGGCGGAAGAAATCCGGCCTACAGGCCTGCTACTGAGGTCTGAAGACGATGACTCTCCTGAAAAATAGTCAACGGAGGGGAGTTAGACCTCACTGAGTGAATTACTATAATATATATACATGCATACTAAATGTCAATGCACACAATCAAAAGTATATATAATATGTATATATACAAGCAAATACACAGAGATGCAATAAATTCATTTATATATTTTTATTGAAAATCACAGTTCATGAAGGATCAAATAGAACCCTAGAATATCGCAACCTCAAAACAGTGTTAGACAACACTCTAGCCATACAGGCTCACTTATTCCAAAATATTCACTTATTCCATTTAGACAGTAGACTGGCCTCGAGACACTAAGTCAACCGAGCTCCAGCAGTCTGACTGTCAGTGTGATTGGCCCCGAGACACTTGGTCAATCGAGCTCCAGCAATCACACTCCAAATCATATCTCACACATCAAATAAATTAATTCCAATCAATATTCTCAAACAGGTTAGTAATATAGCCTAAATGCTATAAGCGTACCGGTACGTACTCGGTCCTAGTGCTGCCCACTAGGTAGCACGTTCTATCGATATCCTTCATTAATAAATATAAAACACACATTCATAAAATAAATGATGCATGAATTTGAAATAAATAGTAACATAAATCGTATATATATACTAGAAATATACCAAAAGTAAACCAGGTATATTTCGAGTATATATACGTCAAATAAATCCAATATAATCGTAAAATAAACTAAATATATATTTAAAAACATTTTAAAATATAAATGTTTAATAAAGCATGCATATAATTTATGATATACCAAAATATACCGAATATAAACTAAAGATAAACTTAAATACCAAATGAATTATTTATGCATAATTAATCAAAATAACATACATTTCTAATCATGCACCCTAAACATATATATATAAAATAGTAACTCACACTTAGTGCGCTCCTCGAGATGGGTCCGACGGGCCTGGTCCACTAGGCCTCGGTCTCGGCGTAATTAAACAAACAATAGATAACAGACATCAGAATAAACCTAACAGAAAATCCTAGAAACTCGATCTAGATTATTAGACACAGAATCAAAATTTGGGTTTGACCGAATATCACGTTTTACGAGAATTCTACCGAAAATCCGACAGAACCTCCCTGTAAAACGGACATCTCTCTACTCAAAGAGTAGAGCCGGCCCTGCAAAGAAATGCACTTCGAAAAATAGACACAGAAACACATCCACAACCCCTCGATCGGACTCCAAACTACAGTTTACCGATCGGGGTCCACAATCACAGAACAATTATGGAAATACCAAAAATGCCTTATATCACAAAAATACATTTAATAAGTAGAAATTACATAATTAACCTTAAAACACAGTAAAAACTGATAAAACTCATTTTATTTAGAAAAATCGTATATGATATATATAATTGAAAATAATTCACGAAAAATAGTTTTAATTAATTAAAAATACTAAATAATTTGTAGAAATCATTTTTATACCTAAATAACTATTAAAACCAATTTAATTACATTTTTAGCCAATTTAGTGTAAAATTACCAAAATACCCCTATATATATAAATATACTAAAATTACTCCAAAAATTCACCAAAAATAATACAATTATCCAAATTAATTTTCTCAACATTTTATCAGTAATATCAATAATTAAACTCGATTAACCAATTAGATTCAATTAAAAACATAATTAACCTAATTTTCCAAAATTACATAAACCTAATTAAATTCAAAATAAATACATAGAAATTCATAAAAATTCCAAATAAATTTCTATAATTCATTTTAACACCTATATTTATCATAAAACACAATTTCATAATTTATTTAATTAATTTCCGAAAATTAGAAAATAATAATAAAATATTCAAAAATACCCAAAAATTCTACAAAAATTTCAAAAATGTATATTAAGCTAAGGGGAACAACATTTGTGAAGGAATTTTTCATGAATCAATCATTTGAAGCTAAAAAAAAATCGAAAACCCTAAGATGGTCGAATTGAACAATTGACAAAAACCTTACCAAATCAAGTTTTAAGCTTAAACAAAGCTTGGAATCATCTTCTATGGCTTCAGGGGAGTCCAACGACACCGGAATGAAGGAATTTGGTGGCCGGAATAATGAGGTGTGAAGAAAATGGGACTTTCGGCCAAAAATGGTGGAAGACAAGCTGACTGGTGCCGGGGAAGACGACTAGGACGGCGAGGCAGCGGAGGAGGATGGTGACACGCAGGGGAGGCACTCTGAATGGTGGCGAGACGGACGGTGAGGGTAAGGGGATGGGTTGTCGGGGGAAGGAGAAGAAAATGGAAGAGAAAAGAAAAGAAATAAAAAAAAATTTTGTACATATATATGTATATTATAATATTAATAATAGTTTAATAATTTATAATATAGTATATTAATATAATACTTAGAAAAATTACCCACCACACACATAATTCAATATTTTAAAATTTAATACTAAATAAAAATAATTAAATAACAATAAAACTAATTAATAAATAATAAAGTATTAGGGTAATTAATTAAACCCTAATTAAATAACAAGTACACATACATACGTTATTTAGTATTTTAAAAATGCTAATTAATATATTAATAGTTAATTATTTACGTGAAAATTTCCCCGAAAATGTAAGTTCCGGGAAAATTTTACGTAAAATACTATAAATAATATACAATAATTAAAATATGTTTTAAATACATATCAACTCGTAAAAATATCATAATTATATACAAAATTATTAATACTGCATATCCCGATGCAGTATTAAAATATTTAAAAAATATGGGATATTACATATATATATATATATACAAAAATTATTAACACAGTATATCCCGATGCAGTATTAAAATGTTTAAAAACATGGGATATTACATTCACAATATACCAAAGTGACCTAATTTTCTAGCATGCATATATTCCAATTAAACCCTAAGTATACCACTAATGTTTTAGATTTAAATTAATAATAAAACATGTATTTACTTGGAAATATATTAAAAATATACCAAAAATAAACTTAAAAACAATTTAAGTGTAGGTTCATAATATAACATGCAATTATTTAAGAATAAACCTAAAATATACTGAAACTATACCTAAAGTATTCTAATCATTTAATAAAATAATTATAACTAAATGTACATTTAAAACATGTATATATTATTAAAATGTATTAAACCTAAACCTAATTGTTTAATGTGCATATATCAGAATAACATGCATAATTATTTAATATGCATATATACCAAAAATACAACCCTAGGTATACCAAAAATATTATCATTTAAATCACTTAAAAAAAATATAATGAAAATGAAAAATCCTAAGTGATGCATCCTATATGCAATACATATATATACAGTATAATAACTCACTGGTGTGCGCACCTCGAGACAGACTCGGCTGGTCTGGTTCATTAGACCTCGGTCTCGGAGCAGCTAGAAAAAGAAAAATAAAATAATAATAACCGTCAAAATAAACTTCTAACTCTATACTTCTAGGATTACTATAGACAGATTCAATCAAGAATTCAAAATTAGACTCGGACCGGTTGTCATGTTTTATGAGAAATCTACCGAAATTTCAGCAGAGTCTCCTCTGTAAATGTAATATCCCGAGTTTTTAAATATTTTTGCACTGCATCGAGATATGCAGTGTTAATAATTTTATATATAATTATGATATTTTTATGAGTTGTTATTTGTTTAAAGCTAATTTTAATTATTTTATATTATTTTAACTACTTTACGTAAAATTTTCCCGGGGAATTGTATTTTTGGGGGAAATTGACACGTAAATAATTTAATATTAATTATTTTAAATAGATTTAAGAATTTGCATGAGTTCATGCATAATTTTTAAGGGTCGTATTAAAATATATACATATACATGCAAGTATACACATTTAAATTAAATTAGGGTTTATTTTCATTATATTATATTATATTATATAGTTTAATGATAATTAAATGTGTATTATATATGTAAATGTATATATATATTAATTAATTATTTTTAAAGTGTGTGGGTGTAGAATTTTTGAATATAAAATTATTATATTAATGTATAAATTATTAAAGTTACTATGATATATATATAAACTTTAGCATATTTACCAAAACTGCCCCCGACTCCTCTTCACCATCACTGATCAATTTTCACCATCACCACCGCCTGTCACGCCATTTCTTTACCATCGGTGTGCCTCCCGGCTTGCCACCTTTGTCTTCAGCTAGCTTTGCCACCTTCTCTTCCTTCTCCGGCGCCGTTTGAAGCTCGAAACCATCGGAAAGTCGAAACTTTAAGCTACCGTCGATCACAGTGATTTCGATCATCGTTTTTGACACCGCCGGTCTCTATCTTCTCCTTGAGCTCTGGTGAGTGTGATTCCAAGCTTTGTTTCACTTAAAATGGTCTAGATTTCCCTAGGTTTCAATTTTTCAATTTCGGCCTATTAGGGTTCTTGATTTTTTTAAACTTCAATTTGATTGATTCATGAAAAATTCCTTCACAATATTTGAACCTTGTAGCTCAATCTATACTCTGTAATTTTTGTGGAATTTTTGGAATTTATTTTGGTTTTTTGGGAATTTTTTATTATTTTATTAATATTTTCTAATTTTTGAAAATTAATTAATTAAATTATGAAATTGTGTTTTATGGTAATTATAGGTGTTGAAATGTATTTTAGAAATTATTGGTAATTTTAGTGAATTTTATATAATTATTTGGAATTTATTTAGTTTATTGAAAAATTAGGTTAATTATGTGTTTAATTGAAATTAATTGGTTAATTGAGTTTATTTATTCATATTATTGAATTATATGTTGAGAAAAATTAATTTTGAGTAATTATACTATTTTTGGTGAATTTTTGATTAATTTTAGTGAATTTATATATATAGGGGGGTTTTTTGGTAATTTGACACTAAATTGGCTAAAAGTGTAATTAAATTGGTTTTACTAGTTATTTAAGGTATAAAAATGATTTAATTATTTAGTATTTTTAATTAATTAAAACTATTTTTCGTAAATTATTTTCAATTATATTTATAATATATGATTTTTCTAGTAAAATGAGTTTTTATCGGTTTTTACTGTGTTTTAAGGTTAATTACATAATTTCTACTTATAAAATGCATTTTTATTATATAAGGATATTTTTGATATTTTTGTAATTGTTCTGTGAATTATGGATCTCGGTCGATGAAATTGTAGTTTGGAGTCCGACCGAGGGGTTGTGAATTTTGTGTTATTTCGAAGTGTGTTTCTTTGCAGGACCTGCTCTACTCTTTGAGTAGAGAGATGTCCATTTTATAGGGGAGGTTCTACCGGATTTTCGATAGAATTCTCATAAAACGTGATATCCAATCGAATTTCCATTCTAATTCTGTGTCTAGTAATCTAAATCGAGTCTTTAGAACTTCTGTTAGATTTATTCTGATTCCTGTCATTATTGTTTGTTTAATTACGCCGAGAGCGAGGCTAGTGGACCAGACCCGTCGGACCCATCTTGAGGAGCGCAATAAATAGTGAGTTGTTATTTTATAAATATATGTTCTAGGGTGCATGATTTTAGAAATATATGTTTTATTTTGATTAAATATGCATAAATGATTTAATTAGTACTTAAGTTTATCTTTGGTTTATTTTTGGTTTATTTTTGATATATTTTAAATTATATGCATGCTTTATTAAACATTTATATTTAAAATGTTTTTAAATATATATTTAGTTTATTTTACGATTATATTGGATTTATTTGACGTATATATACTCGAAATATACATGGTTTATTTTTGGTATATTTCTAGTATATATATGACTTATGTTGTTATTTATTACAAATTCATGCATCATTTATTTATGAATGTATGTTTTATATTTTAATGAAGGATATCAATAGAACGTGCTCCCTAGTGGGTAGCACTAGGACCGAGTACGTACCGGTACGCTTATAGCATTTAGGCTATATCACTAACCTGTTTGTGGATATTGATTGGATTTGATTAATTGATGTGTGAGATATGATTTGGGAGTGTGATTGCTGGAGCTCGGTTGACCAAGTGTCTCGGGGCTAATCACACTGACAATCAGACTGCTAGAGCTCGGTTGACTTAGTGTTTTGGGGCTAGTCTACTGTCCAAATGGAATAAGTGAATATATTTGGAATAAGTGAGCTTGTATGGCTAGAGTGTTGTCTAACACTGTTTTAAGGTTGCGATTTTCTAGGGTTTTATTTGTGTAATATCCCGAATTTTTAAATATTTTTATACTGCATCGGGATATGCAGTGTTAATAATTTTTGTATATATATTTATGATATTTTATGAGTTTGTTGTTTGTTTAAAGCTAATTTTAATTATTTTATATATTTTTTAAGTACTTTACGTAAAATTTTCCCGAAAATTATATTTTCGGGGAAATTGACACGTAAATAAATTAATACTATTTATTTTGACTAGTTTTATGAATTTTCATGAACCCATATATAATTTTAAAGTGCTAAAATAAAATGTATATATGTGTATTTATTTAAATTAATTAGAGCTTAATTAATTTCCTTAATTTTATTATTTAATTTTTGTATTAATTAATTTTAAGTTTATAAATTATTAAACATATTAAAATATGTGTGTGGTGTATATTTAATGTGTGTGAAATTTTATATTATTATAATATATAGTGTAAATATATATATATATATATATACATATATACATAATTTTTATCAAAAAACCAAAACTTCCATTTATTTACAGTTTTGCCCCTCCTTCATCTTCTTCCTCCCAAAACGTTTTCTTCCATTTCCAGCCACTTTCAAGCTGGTTTTCTTCCTGTTACTATGCCTCTTAGCCTTCCTCTTCCACCTCCAGCCATTTCCACCACCTAAAACACTCTTTTCCGGTGAGTTTTGGCCGAATTTTCTTCAAAGAGCCAAAAATCAACTTAACTCCGACCAAGCACTTTCCGGCCAGCAAATTTGATTCCGTCAGTCTCTATCTTCTCCTTGAGCTCTGGTAAGTGTGATTCCAAGCTTTGTTTCACTTGATTTGGTCTAGAATTGATTAGGTTTCAATTTCTTCAAATCAGCCATTTTGGGTTTCAAATTTTTTTTAGCTTCAATTTGATTGATTCATGAAAACTTCCTTCACAAACATTGTTCCTGAAAGCTTAATCTACACTCTGTAATTTTTTTATAATTTTTGGAATTTATTTTAATTTTTGTGAATTTTTGATTATTTTATTATTATTTTCTAATTTTCGAAAATTAATTAATTAAATTATGAAATTGTGTTTTATGGTGATTATAGGAGTTGAAATGAATTATAGAAATTTATTTGTAATTTTTGTGAATTTTTATGTATTTATTTGGAATTTATTAAGTTTAGGTAATTTTGAAAAATAGGGTTAATTATGTGTTTAATTGAAATAAATTGGTAAATTGAGTATATTTATTGATATTATTGAATTATATGTTGAGAAATTAATTTTTGGTGAATTTTTGAACATTTATAGTGAATATATATATATAGGGGTATTTTGGTAATTTTACACTAAATTGGTTAAAAATGTAATTAAATTGGTTTTAATAGTTATTTAGGGTACAAAAATGATTTCTGCAAATTTTTAGTATTTTTAACTAATTAAAACTATTTTTCATAAATTATTTTCAAATTATATATAATATACTATTTTTCTAAATAATGGGTTTTTATTGATTTTTAGTATGTTTTAGGGTTAATTATGTAATTTGGATTTATAGAATGTAATTTTATTATATAAGGGCATTTTCGGTATTTTATAAATATTCTGTGTATTGTGAACCTCAGTCGGTGAATTGTAGTTTGGAGTCCGACCGAGGGATTTTGATTGTAATCCTGTGTTTATTCCGAAGTGTATTTCTTTGCAGGACCGGCTCTACTCTTTGAGTAGAGAGATGTCCGTTTTACAGGGGAGGTTCTGCTGGATTTTTGGTAGAATTCTCGTAAAACGTGATGTCCGGTCAAATTCCTATTCTAAAGCTGTGTCTAAAATTCTAGATCGAGTCTTTAGAATTTTTGTTAAATTTATTCTGATTTCATGTTGTCATTTTTTTGTCTAGCTGCGCCGAAATCGAGGCCTAATGGATCAGGCCCGCCGAGTTTGTCTCGTGGAGCGCTAACATGTGAGTTATTATACTGTATATATATGCACTGCATATAGGGTGCATTATTTAGAATTTTTCATTTTCATTGTATGTTTTAAAAAAATGATTTAAATTATAATATTTTTGGTATATCTAGGGTTGCATTCTTATATATATGCATATTAAATAATTATGCATGTTAGTTTGATATATACACATTAAACAATTAGGTTTAGGTTTAATACATTTAAGTAATATACACATGTTTTAAAATGTACACTTAGACATAATTATTTTATTAAATGATTAGTATACTTTAGGTATAGTTTCAGTAGATTTTAGGTTTATTCTTAAATAATTGCATGTTAAATTATAAACCTACACTTAAATTATTTTTAAGTTTATTTTTGGTATATTTTTTATTTATTTCCGAATAAATAAATATTTTATTATTAAATTAAACCTAACACATTAGTGGTATATTTAGGGTTTATTTTTGATATATGCATGCTAGATAATTAGGTTTATTTTTAGTATATTTGTGAATATATGTTAAACACAAACACGTATTTAAATGAATATTTATGCATAAATGGTTTATTAAATGATTTGAGTACTTAGGGTATATCTTTTGCATATTTAAGTATATTTTTAAGATAATGCATGTTATATTATTGTTACTCATTTAAATTGTTTTTAACTATATTAATGATTTATCTTTAGTTTATTTCATATTTTATTTGACTATATATATATATATACCTGAAATATACTGGGTATATTTTAGGTATATTTTTGGTATATATATATATATGGTTGGTTTTACTATTATGAATATTGTTCTACATTAATTATTTTTCGAATGAATGATTTATTCGAAGTGAAGGATATCAATAGAACGTGCTTCCTAGTGGGCAACACTAGGACCGTGTACGTATCGGTACGATAGATAAGGATTGAGTGAGAGTTAAAATTGGGTGATTATAATTGATTTGACTAAGATTAATGGTATGTTAGATAGTGTGATTGCTGGAGCTCGGTTGACTAAGTGTCTCAGGGCCAATCACACTGACAGTCAGACTGCTGGAGCTCGGTTGACTTAGTGTCTCGGGGCCAGTCTACTGTCCATAAGTGAATTGAATGATCTATTGGGTTGATTGAGATGTGAGGTGATGGATAGTGTGATTGCTGGAGCTCGGTTGACCAAGTGTCTAGGGGCCAATCACACTGACAGCCAGACTGCTGGAGCTCGGTCGACTTAGTGTCTCGGGGCCAGTCTGCTGTCCAAATTGGAATAAGTGTTGTATTTGGAATCAAGTGAGCCTGTATGGCTAGAGTGATGATGGGATTGTTTGAGGTTGTTATTATTTAGGGTTCTATGGATCCTTCATGAATTAAAACAAATGTTTTCTACATTTAGTATATTTATAAAAGCAAAGTTTGGCATTCGTGTGAAATGTGTGTATATACATATATATATAAGAATGCCTGATTGTTATGGTTTAGTTTGCATGTATATATAGTATAATAATTCACTCAGTGAGATCTGACCCCCCTCAATTATTTTTTTTTCAGGAGATTTCATATCGTCAGACCTTAGTTGTAGAGTTCCTCATCGGTGTTCTTCAGTCCCGGCTGTTTTATGCAAAATGTATATTCTGAACTTTGAATTGTATTCTAGAAACTGCAGTAGGTAGTGTCACTATATTGGAAGTGTATTATTTTGTTTGGATATTAAATACTCTGAGAATTTGTATTTGAACATTGTACGAATATGTATTCATTTATAAAAGGATTTGGAGTATTTAATTTATATATTGATTCAGAAAAATTTTAATTTGGTCGTACTTTTATATAATTATTGTATGATTTTATTTTCTAAGGCTTGTTACAGGTTCCGGATTCGAAAGAATTCCCGTTCCTTAGCGCCGGGTTATGACTCCTAGTTTGGGTCATGACAATTTGATCCTTCATAAACAATGATTTTCAGTAAAATATATATAAAACGATTTTGTTGCATCTGTGTGTATTTGCTTGTATATATATATTGTATATATTTGACTGTGTACATTGCCACTTAGTTATGCATGTATATATATATTATAGCAATTCACTCAATGAGGTCTGACTCCCCTCCGTTGACTATTTTTCAGGAGAGCCATCATCTTCAGACCTCAGTAGCAGACCCGTACATCGGATTTCTTCTGCCCCAGCTTTATTATGTAAACTGCTCACCTGAGTTTTATTTTATTTAAGCTAGATACTGCAGTAGTTGTAAAAATTGAAAAAGGATATTATATTATATTGGTATGAGTTATGTACTTTAAATATTTGAACTGGATTTGTATTAAAAGTTTATTTATATATGAGATGAGTTGCTGATTTAAATCCCGTGGTGGATTATTATTTAATTATTTATGATTTGTTTCCGCTGCAGATTATTTTAACTATGTTAGTATTATTATTGCATGTTTTTATTTATTTTAAGGCTTGTTGCGGGTTCCAGATTCGAAAGAATTCCCGTTCCCAAGTGTCGGTCATGGCCCCTGCTTTGGGTCGTGACAGTAAAATGGACATATCCCTATAAAAGTAGGGCCGATCCTGCACAGAAAACACACTTCGGAAATACACAACTACAACCTCTCGGTCGGACTCCCAAACTACAATTTCATCGACCGAGGTTCACAATTCACAAGATAATTATAGAATACATTAAAATTCCAAAAATACCCTTAAGTAATCAAAACATAGCAAATCAGGTATTTAAAACACTGAAAATAATTATTTTACCGATAAATACATAAAAACCCTAATTTTAAATAACATATTATTAAAAATCGATAATTCTTTATAAATTCATAAATATTAACCAAAATACATTTTATAAATCCAAATTACACAATTAACCCTAAAACATATTAAAAACCGATAAAAACTCATTTATTTAGAAAAATAGTATATTATTTATAATTTGAAAATAATTTACGAAAAATTGTTTTAATTAGTAAAAAATAGAAATCATTTTTATGCCTCAAATAACTATTAAAACCAATTTAATTATATTTTTAGCCAATTTAGTGTCAAATTACCAAAATACCCCTACTATATATAAATTCACTATAATTATTCAAAAATTCATTAAAAATAATATAATTACTCAAAAATTAATTTCTCAACATATAATTCAATAATATCAATAAGTATACTCAATTAACCAATTAATTTTAATAAAACACATAATTAACCTAATTTTTCAAAAATCATATAAACTAAATAAATTCAAAATAATTATATAAAAATCATAAAAATTACAAATAAATTTCTAAAATTAATTTTAACACCTATAAACACCATAATCATAATTTCATAATTTAAGTAAGTAATTTTCGAAAATTAGAAAATATTAATAAAATAATAAAAAATTCACAATTATCAAAATAATTCCCAAAAATTCTACAAAAATTCACAAAGATAGATTAAGCTACTAGGATCAATGTTTGTGAAGGAATATTGCATGAATCATTGAAATTCAAGCTCAAAAAAATAAAAAAACTCAGAGTGGCCGAAATGAAGATCAAGCTTAAATCCTTACCAAATCGAGTTTTCAAGCTACAAGGAGCTTAGAATCGATTTCTATGGAGTTCTAGGAGCAAAACCACACTGGAACCATAAAAAATGGTGGCCGGAATATGCTTGATCGGAGCTAGCTTCAAGTTTCGGTCTCCTTAGCTTTTCACGGCCAAAACTCGCCAGAAAAGGGAAGAGAGGGTGGCGGAGGAAGCTTGGGAAGGTGGTGGTTGGATGGGAGGCACTTCGCCGACGTGAAATCAAAATTTTCAGCGGTGAGGGAGGAAGAATGGCGTTGGGCAGCATGAGGAAGATGATGATGGCATTTTGGTAATTTTAATGAACTTTTGTTTTTGGTTTATATATTATATGAATATATGTATGTATATATCTTATCTTATATAATTCTAATATATAATATAATATACACAATAAATATGCACCACACACTTATTTTAATAATATATATACACACATATACATATATACACATTTAATTAAAATTAAAACTATATAATATAATTTAATTTAATTAAAATAACCCTAATTTAATTTAAATGCATGTATGTATATATTTTTTATTTGACACTTTAAAATCATGCATGAACTCATGCAAATTCATTAAACCACTTAAAATAATTAATATTTAACTATTTACGTTTTAATTTCCCCGAATATAAAATTTTCGAAAAAAATTTACGTAAAGAATTTAAAAATAATTAAAGATAATTAAAAATAATTAAAATGTCACGACCCAAAACAGGGGCCATGACCGGCGCTAGGGAACGGGAATTCTTTTGAATCCGGAACCCGTAGCAAGCCTAAAAATAAAATAAATCATGCAATAACAATAACCATATAATATGCAGCGGAAAATAAAAATCATAATATCATGATATTATTCATATCAACTGGATTTAAATCGAATTTCATCTCATAGATATAAAATCTTTAATACAAATCCAGTTTCAATGTAATACATCTCTTTAAAATAAAATACATGAAATCCATTACTTTAATTCACAACTACTGCAGTGTCTAGATAAAATAAATAAGACTCAAGTAGACAGTTTACATAAAGAAGCCGAGGCGGAAGAAATCCGGCGTATCGACCTGCTACTGAGGTCTGAGGAAGTTGACTCTCCTGAAAAATAGTCAACGGAGGGGAGTCAGACCTCACTGAGTGAATTACTATAATATATATACATACACACTAAATGACAATGCAAACAGTCAATAATACATATCTAATATGTATATATACAGGCAAATTCACACAGATGCAGTGAAATCATTTTATATATATTTATTTGAAAATCATCTTTTATGAAGGATTATATAGAACCCTAGAATATCGCAACCTCGAAAAATAGTGTTAGACAACACTCTAGCCATACAGGCTCACTGAATCCAAATATATTCACTTAATCCATTTAGACAGTAGACTGGCCCCGAGACACTAAGTCAACCGAGCTCCAGCAGTCTGACTGCCAGTGTGATTGGCCCCGAGACACTTGGTCAACCGAGCTCCAGCAATCACACCTCCAAATCACATCTCACACATATATCAATAATCACATCAAATCAATATCCACAAATAGTTAGTATAATAGCCTAAATACTATAGGCGTACCGGTACGTACTCGGTCCTAGTGCTGCCCACTAGGTAGCACGTTCTATTGATATCCTTCATTAATAAATAAATCATTCATTCACAAATACATGATGCATGAATTTAAATAAAACAACAATATAAACCATATATATACTGGAAATATACCAAAAGTAAACCAGGTATATTTCGAGTATATATACGTCAAATGAATCCAATCAAATCACAAATTAAATAAAAAATATATTTAAAAACATTTTAAATATATTTTATTAATAAAAAATGTATATAATTTATTATATACCAAAAATAAACCAAAAATAAACTTAAATACAAATCATATTATTTATACATTTTAATCAAATTAAAACATATATTTCTAAATCATGCATCCTAAGCATGTATACATAGTACAGTAACTCACCTAGTGCGCTCCACGAGACAGGTCCGATGGGCCTGGTCCACTAGCCCTCGGTCTCGGCGCAACTAAACAAACAATAACGACAGACATTAGAATAAACCTAACAGAAATCCTAGAATTCGATCTAGAGTATTAAACACAGAATTGGAATTTAGGGTTCGATTGGATATCACATTTTACGAGAATTCTACCGAAAATCTGGCAGAACCTCCCCTGTAAAACGGACATCTCTCTACTCAAATGAGTAGAGCCGACCCTGCAAAGAAACACACTTCGAAAATAAACACCACATCATTCACAACCCCTCGGTCGGACTCCAAACTACCGACCGGGGTCCACAACACAGAATATTCCAGATATACCAAAAATATCCTTAAATCACAGAAATACATTTCATAGGTAGAAATTACGTAATTAACCTTAAAACATAGTAAAAACCGATAAAAACTCATTTTATTTGAAAAACCGTATATTATATATATAATTGAAAATAATTCACGAAAAATAGTTTTAATTAGTTAAAAATACCAAATAATTTATAGAAATCATTTTTAATACCTTAATTAACTATTAAAACCAATTAAATTACATTTTTAGACAATTTAGGGTAAAATTACCAAAATACCCCTATATATATAAATATACTTAAATTACTTCAAAAATTCACCAAAAAATCATACAATTATCCAAAATTAATTTTCTTAACATATTTATCAATAATATCAATAATTAAACCCAATTATCCAATTAATTTCAAATAAAAACACATTTAACCTAATTTTCCCAATATTACATAAACTCAATTAATTCAAAATAAATACTTAGAAATTCATAAAAATTCCAAATAAATTCCTCTAATTCATTTCAACACCCAATTTAACCATAAACTCCAATTTCATAATTTAAATAATTAATTTCCGAAAATTAGAAAATAATATTAAAATATACAAAAATACCCAAAAATTCAAACAATCTCCAAAAATTCTACAAAAATTCATACATGTAGATTAAGCTACTAGGATCAACATTTGTGAAGGGAGTTTTCATGAATCAATCAATTCGAAGCTCAAAAAAATCAAAAACCCTAATAGGCCGAAATAGAAAAATCAAAACCTAAGCAATTCTAGACCAATTCAACTCAAACCAAAGCTAGAATAACACTCACCGGACCTCAAGGAGAAGAAAGAGACCAGCGGTGTCGAAAATGGTGGCTGGAATCGGCGTGATCGACGGTGGATCGATTTTCGGCTTCTCCGGCCAAAATCGATCTCCAGACGCTGGAAACGGCCTCCTCAGGTGGCGGAATTGGTCGGGGAAGACGGTGGCACACTGGATGGCACACCCACGGTGAAGGAACGGCACGGCAGCGACCGGAAACGGAGAAGGGAGAATCGGGAGGAAGAAGAAGAAGTCGGGGGCAGTTTTGTAATTTTCCAAACTTTTGTAATTTTTGACAAATATATGTATATATATATACTTTATACTATATATTAAAATAATATTAAATTACACACATCAAATATACACCACCCACATAAAAATATTAATATTCTAATAATTTATACTAAATAAAATTAATTAAATAACAATAAAACAATTAAATACTTAATAAAATATTAGGGAAATAATAAACCCTAATTAAATAAATATACACACACCGGCTTTATTTAATAATTTAAAAATACGTATGAGTTCATGCAAGTCCGTAAATACATTTAAAATAATTTATAATACATTGTTTACGTGAAAATTTCCCCGGAAATGCAAGTCCCGGGAAAATTTTACGTAAAACACTGAAAATAATACACCGTAATTAAAATAGGTCTAAAATACATATTAACTCGTAAAAATATCATATAAAATACAAAAATCATTGACACTGCATATCCCGGTACTGTGTAAAAATATTTTTAAAATTACGGGATATTACATAAAATGACTTTAATAGATAATAAACTAATTAAATAATCAAAATATATATGAAAATTATTAACACTGCATATCCTGATGCAGTTTAAAATTATTTAAAAACTCGGGATATTACAGAAGGCAGAGAGGAGGTTCACTCCGGTGACACCTTACCTTGAGCTTTTGATTTTGGTAGTTCGAATCAAGACGTCTCCAAAAGAATCTGTCCTCCACAAGCGTCCACACGAACAACCCTTGATTAAAATGATAAATTTGTGTGCTAGCGCTTCTCTTGATTTCTCACAAATCAAGAACAAAAACACTTTGTGTTTTAGTTTTTCTAAGAGGAGAAAAAATTATTTTGGTGGCTAATAATTGAGTTAGTGAAACCCTAGAGAATATAACATATTTATAGACCTCTAATTAGGATTTCACTTACCAAAACAACTTTTTGGTAATTTCTCAATTATTATTATTATGATTTTATTTAAAATTAAATCAAATATAATATTCCATTTATTTAAGATAACCTTTACCTTAAATAAATAAACTATTTATTTATTTCCACAGAGCATATTTGGGCTTCTCAAACCCATATCCGTTTTAAGGCTTGTTCTAAGTGTGTGACCCTATAGGTTCACATGATATTGGTAGTGAGCCTTAAAGTGCAGACAAAGGTGTACAAGTAAACCTCTCTTACAAATGCTTCCATGAAAACATTACAGCTTAGCGATGAAAATGAAAGAAAATGTCATTCGCACAAAGTTTAGTAACATCAAATGGATCAGGATGATGAGGTGCTTTTGATGATTTCCTTGAATTATTCATCTCTAGTTGTATAACATCACTAATGTGTGCTTTAGAGTTATGTTCCATAAACTTTATTGGATGATCTTGTCCAAATGTTATTGCCACTATTTGAAAGGCTTCAGTGCTAAGTGAATTATTATTTATATCTCTAACCACCATATCAAAGTCAAGGAATATATGCTTAAAAAAAAAGAACAAGCAAAATATTTAAGAAAATAAAGAAAGAAGAAAAAAAAACACTACCAGCTCATCACATGGGATAATCGAGGAACTAATAGCTGCTTGAAAATCTTTTGGGTCCTCAAGAATCCATAACTTAGATCTTTTGGGTTAATTCTAATAATGATCAGAATCTTTTTGCTCACTGCTCAAACAATTTAATAAGTCGGCAATAGATTGTGTCGAAATTGGCTCATTGACATTATTGTTAAGTGTAGAAATTATGACTTGCCCATTTGATGAAGAATCTTTCTTAGCTTGATCTTCACAAGTAGCTTTGACTTCATATTCCTTGGAAGTGCTCTTTCTTATTGTCTTATTGGGTGCATGAGAATAGAATCCATCAATAGGCTTTACAACAACGACATTAAAAGAATTTTCATCAGCCTTATTAATCTTCAACTGGATGATCATTTTTTAGTCTTTTGGAATTCGAAGCCATCTTTTTTTCCCACCAATCCAGATAGTCTTTGGTGGCATAAGTTATGCCATAATGTATTATAGGTAGCTTGACTCTTGCCAAAGTAGAAAGCTTGGTATGTGATTGCCAAAGTTGTATCACATCGTGGAAAACCAAATCATTAAATTGTTGTGATAGATCATTAGGGATATCTTAACAAAAGCTAAATTGTCTACTGAATCTATAAGGACTATATTGCTCGCATATGTAGACATTATTGCAATTTGTAGCCAAAAAGCTTGAGTAAAGGCTAATAAAGTACTCCCTACGACTAGTAGTCAAGTTGTTGTCATCAACCAATGAAGGAACCTTATCAATAGCTAAACAAGAATAAATTTGTCTTGATGGGCCATTAAAAAGGTTGTGAGCTCCAGAGTCTTAAAAAAATTTTGCCATTATAGGAGACTCTAACGATTTGAAGCAAAATTGTAATATCCCGAATTTT
Organism: Mallotus nudiflorus; assembly: GCA_947683625.1. Lineage (NCBI taxonomy): Eukaryota > Viridiplantae > Streptophyta > Magnoliopsida > Malpighiales > Euphorbiaceae > Mallotus > Mallotus nudiflorus. The sequence goes on from CANTUR010000961.1 coordinate 25,301, forward strand.
TAAACAATTTTAAACTGCATCGGGATATGCAGTGTTAATAATTTTAAATTATATTTCTAATTATTTAATTAGTTTATTATTTATTAAAGTCATTTTTAATTATTTTAAATTTCTTACGTAAAATTTTCCCGAGAGATTTATTTTCAGGGAAATTAAAACTTAAATAAATAATTATTAATTATATTGATTGGTTTCGTGAATTTGCATGAGTCCATGCACAATTTTAATTTGTCGTATTAATATACATACATATACATGCATATATATACACATTTAATAAATTAGGGTTCATTTTAATTAAATCTATATTATATAGTTTATATAAATAATGTGTGTTATATATATATGTATATGTATGTAAATATTATTATTTTAACATGTAGCGTTATAAATATTTTGAATATAATAATAAAATATTATAATAATTAAAGTTACCTATATATATATATATACAAAAAAAGTAAAAGTTTGAGTTATTTACCATTGTGCCATCATCTTCTCTCCTTTATGCCCGACGCCCCCCACCTTTTTCGGCCACTGTAACTCCTGTTTCTTGCCATCGGTGTGCCTCTCAGCCATCCTCCTCCTTCCCAAGCTCCCTCCACTGCCCTTTCTTCCCTTTTCTAATGTCATTTGGCCGTGAAAAGCCAAGGAGACCGAAAATCACCCTCATCGCCGATCAACGTGTTTCCGGCCACTATTTTGAGTGCCACCAGTCTCTATCTCTTCCTTGAGCTCCAATGAGTTCATTTCTATGCTTGGTTTCACTTGATTTGGTCTAGATTTTCCTAGTTTTCCAATTTTCAATTTCGACCTATATGAGTTCTTGATTTTTTTGAGCCTCAATTTTAATGATTCAAGCTAATTTCCTTAATAAAGATTGATCCTAGTAGCTCAATCTACATGCTGTAATTTTTATGGAATTTTTGGGAATTATTTTGATTTTTGTGAATTTTTTATTATTTTATTAATATTTTCTAGTTTTCGTAAATTAATTAAATAAATTATGAAATTGTGATTTATGGTGTTTATAGGTGTTAAAATGAATTTTAGAAATTTATTTGTAATTTTTATGATTTTTGTATAACTATTATGAATTTATTTAGTTTAGGTGATTTTTAGAAAATTAGATTAATTATGTATTTTGTTAAAATTAATTGGTTAATTGAGTATAATTATTGATTTTTTGAGAAATTATACTATTTTTAGTGAATTTTTGTATAATTATAGTATATTATGTGAATTTATATATATCTAGGGGTATTTTGGTATTTTGGTGATAAATTGGTTAAAAATTTAGTTTAATTGGTTTTAATAATTATTTGAGGTATAAAAATGATTTTTACAAATTATTTAGTATTTTTAACTAATTAAAACTATTTTTCGTAAATTATTTTCAAATTATATATAATATACTATTTTTCTAAATAAATGAGTTTTTATCTATTTTTAATATGTTTTAGGGTTAATTATGTAATATGGAATTATAAAATGAGTTTTGGTTAATATTTATGAATTTATCGAGAATTATGGATTTTTAATAATATTTTATTAAAATTAGGGTTTTTATGTATTTATCGGTTAAATAATTATTTTTAGTGTTTTAAATATCTAATTTGCTATATTTTGGTATATTAAGGGTATTTTTGGCATTGAATGTGTTCTGTGTTTATTTCGTGAATTGTGAACCTCAGTCGGTGGAATTGTAGTTTGGGAGTCCGACTGAGGGGTTGTGAGACTGTTTTATTCGAAGTGTGTTTCTTTGCAGGACCGACTCTACTCTTTGAGTAGAGAGATGTCCATTTTACAAGGGAGGTTCTATCGAATTTTCGGTAGAATTCTCGTAAAATGTGATATTTGGTCGAATTCCTATTCTTATTTTGTGTCCGGTATTTTGAGATCGAGTCCCTAGGAATTATGTTAGATTTATTCTAATTTCGGATTGCCATTTGTTTGTTTAGTTGCGCTAAGACCGAGGCCTAGTGGACCAGGCCCGTTGGACCCGTCTTGTGGAGCGCATAACTGTGAGTTATTATTTTATATATACATGTTTTAGGATGCGTGTTTTAGATATGTATGTTTAACTTTTATGAATTTTGCATAAATGATTTAATAAATACTTAGGTATATTTTAAATTAAATGCATGTTTTATTATTGAATTATACTTAAAAATGTTTTTAAGTATATATATATAGTTTATTTTTGGTTTATTTTGTAATTAAATTGAATTTATTTGACGTATATATACTTGAAATATGCTTGGTTTATTTTTGGTATATTTCTAGTATATATATGGTTTATATTGTTATTTTAATTTATGTCGTGCATCATTTATTTTATGAATGTATGTTTTATATATAAATGAAGGATATCAATAGAATATGCTACCTAGTGGGCAGCACTAGGACCGACTACGTACTGGTACGATGATAGAATTTAGGTTAAATTACTAACCTATTTGTGGATATTGATTGGATTGATTTATTTGATGTGTGACATGATTTAAGAGTTTGATTGCTGGAGCTCGGTTGACCAAGTGTCTTGGGGCCAATCACACTGACAGTCAGACTGTTGGAGCTCGATTGACTTAGTGTCTCGGGGCCAGTCTACTGTCCAAATGGAACAAGTGAATTTATTTGGAATAAGTGAGCTTGTATGGCTAGAGTGTTGTCTAACACTATTTGAGGTTGTGACCATTTAGGGTTCTATTTGATCCTTCATAATCAGATATTATTTTCAGTATATATATAAAATGATTTTGCTGCATCTGTGTGTATTTTCCTGTGTATATATTTATTATATACATTATTGAATGTGTGCATTGTCATTTAGCTATGCATGTATATATATTATAACAATTCACTCAGTGAGGTCTGACTCCCCTCCGTTGACTATTTTTCAGGAGAGTCTTCGTCTTTAGACCTCAGTAGTAGACCCTTACGCCGGATTTCTTCTGCCCTGACATTACTATATAAACTGCTTACTTAATTTTATTTTTTATTCTAGACACTGCAGTAGTTGTTTTGGTGAGCAGTATGTTTTATATATGTTGGAGATTTGTATTTTAAAAAATTGAGACAAGAATTTGTATTAAAAGATTCTATATATATGAGTTGAGTTTGTTTTATCAAATGAGTTGGTGGATTATATTTATTGCATATGAGATTTTAATTTCCGTTGCAAGATATTTTATTTATGTTATTATTATTGCATGCTTTTATTTTATTTTAAAGGCTTGCTACAGGTTCCGGATTCAAAAGAATTCCCATTCCCTAGCGCTAGTCATGGCCCCTATTTTGGGTCGTGACAAAGTTGGTATCAGAGCGGAGTTTTGTGTCAGGGCCTTAGTTGTGTGAGTTGTGGCCCTAGTTTTCAGTGTTGTGTTTTTCTTTTGAAACTATTGCAGTGAATTAGGTTCGAGTATGTCTTGATAAGTATTCCTTGATTTAGTTTTCTATATTATCCTCCATTGTTTGTGTTGTCTGAATCATTGTATTTGTCTTTTCAGAATGAGGAGGCGAGCACATGTCGCTCCACTGGTCGTTAAGGCCAAGGATGACGAGTCCTTCCAAGATGAGGTTTTACCTCCTGAGCCGCCAGTTAGACGCAGAGGTCATGGCAGAGGTAGACCTCAAGGAGCGGCAGGTCACCGTAGATAGAGAGAGATACATGATGAGGAGCCTGTAGAGCCTGAGTATGAGGATGTTCCTGTACCTCCAGTTGTTCTGCTTATCAGCAGGGTATGTCTAACCTTGAGGCAGCTCTGTTTTATGCCAGAGTTGGCAGGATCACTTTTGATAGGATTTCTGATCCTCTAGATTTTCTACATGTGATTAAGATTAGGACTCGGACTGCTCACACCGAGTACTAGCGGATTATGATCGTTGAGCTTTCTATTGAGGGACCAACCCTGGACTAGTTTATTCAGATGATCCAGCCTTATATGATGACGATGACCTGGGCTTAATTCAGAGAGCGATTTATGAGCAGATTCTGCCCAGAGCCGCTTTGCATAAGTTACAGACTCCGGTTGGCCAGTATTTATCGCGGTGACCGACCTATTGAGGAGTACACTTGAGAGTTTCTCTGGCTTGGTAGATATGTAGAGGATTTGATGCGAGACCAGTACTTCGCAGTCACCACTTACATTACTGGATTGGGTTCTGCATTTGTTGGTATACCTATAGCGGGCCTTACTCCGGAGTTAGTGATTGAGTTGGCCAAAGAGATTAAGCTGAGGCTAGTCAGGCAAGGAGCTATGCCTGATTACTACCAGTTGGGTGTATAGTTAGGTGGATTCCAGACTACTCCATATTCGAGTTTCCAGATTGGATCGAGTAGTCAACAGAGAGGTCTAGCCCAGTAGACTCAGAGACAACATCAGCGGGTACATCAGAGCAGTAGACATGGCCATAGAGGTCAACATAGACCATTTAGATTTGGGTCAGGTGCTTCGAGCAGCAACAATGGTCGAAGTTCCGGGTCAGCTACCAGTGTTTGCCAGACCTGCGGCAGAGTCCATCAGGGACCATGTTACATGACACTGCTGACGTGCTTCAGATGCAGGCAGACAAGACATTATGCTAGATCGTGTCCTTGTTCTGGGTATCAGTAGTTGTAGATTCCGCGATTTCCTCAGTAGTCAATTGCTAGTGCCGCACCCATTCCTTTTCAGTTGCCTCCAACCCAGCATCAGAGTTCTACTCAGCTTGTTCCCCAGCAAGGTCATGGTAGAGGTGCCAGAGGTGTTGGCCAAGCTTCTACCAGCCAGCAGGGAGGTCGACGATAGGCCAGAGTCTTCCATCTCACTTAACAGGATGCTCAGGCATCCAATACAATCGTGGTAGGTATTGTTTCTGTCTGTTACCTGGATGCTTGGGTTTTGTTTGATTCGGGTGCCATGCATTCGTTCATTTCTCCTGTTTTTGCTTCCAAGTCTTGTTGGAAAGCTTCAAGGATGGCTTTTCCTTTATCTGTCGCCACTCCTCTAAGTGATTTTTTGGACACCAATGTTGTTGTTTCTGGTTGTCCAATTCTCGTGGGAGGTACAGAATTATCTGCTAACTTGATTCTGTTAGATATGATGGAGTTTGATGTTATTCTGGGTATGGATTGGTTATCTTAGCACTACACCGTGGTGGATTGTCGGAGTAAAGAGGTGACTTTCAGAATTCCTGGTGAAGAAGAATTTAAGTTGGTGATAGGAGTTCAGCACCTGGGTGTAGCCGGGTACTATAGGAGGTTTGTATAGGATTTTTCCAGAATTGCTACCCCTATGACTTGCTTGACTCAGAAGAATGTAAAATTTGATTGGTCAGAAGCTTATGAGAATAGTTTTCAGTTATTGAAGGAGAAGTTGACCACAGCCCCAGTGTTAGCTTTGCCTAATGGTGTGGACAAGTTCACAGTGTATTGTGATGCCTCTAAAGTTGGCCTAGGTTATGTGTTGATGCAGAATGGTAGGGTGGTAGCCTATGCTTCGAGGCAGTTGAAGAAGCATGAGCAGAACTATCCTACACATGACCTTGAGATGGTTGCAATGATCTTTGCTCTCAAGATCTGGAGACATTATCTGTACGGGGTGACTTGTGAGATTTTTACTGATCACAAGAGCCTTAAGTACATTTTCCAGCAGAGAGATCTGAATCTGAGGCAGAGGAGATGGTTGGAACTGTTGAAGGATTATGACTGTGAGATTTTATATCATCTGGGCAAGGCTAATGTGGTAGCAGATGCCTTGAGTAGGAAGTCCTTAGGCAGTCTTGCTCACATCAGTATGGAAAGGAGACCGTTGATCCAAGAGTTACATCTATTGGTGGATCAAGGTCTAATGATGAAGCTTAGTAGATCAGGTGGACTGTTAGCTCAGTTTAAGGTGCAATCTGTACTGAGAGATAGGATTAAGGCAGCTTAGAGCCGAGATCCTATTCTGGAAGAGCTTTTAGAGAATGTCCGAGCAGGGAAGTTCACTGATTTCACACTCGATGATGATGGTGTTTTGTGGTAGATTATGTGTTCCTGATGTGGATCATTTGAGAGAAGAGATCCTAGAGGAAGCATATTCTATAGTTTATAGCTTACATCCGGGTGTTACTAAGATGTACCACAATATCAAAGACTTGTACTGGTAGGACGGATTGAAGAAGGATGTCACTGATTATGTTGCTAAGTGCTTGACGTGTCAGTAAGAGAAAGCTGAGCATCATAAGCCTTTTGGGAAGCTTCAGCCTCTTCCTATTCCTGAGTGGAAGTGGGAAAGGATAACTATGGATTTTATGGTTGGTTTACCTTGTTCTAAGGATGGATACGATTCCATCTGGGTGATTGTAGACAGGTTGACTAAGTTTGCACATTTTTTACCTGTGAAAGCCACATATTTTGTAGCTAGATTGGCGAAGCTGTATGTGAGGCATATTGTGTGCCTTCATGGAGTACCTGTGTCCATTGTGTCAGACAGAGGTTCAGTATTTACCTCTTGTTTTTGGTTGAAGTTGCAGGAAGCGATGGGCACTAGGTTGGACTTTAGTACTACTTTTCATCCTCAGACAGATGGTCAATCTAAGAGGACAATCCAGACACTGGAAGATATATTGAGGATGTGTGTTTTGGATTTAGGTGGTAGCTGGGATGATCATTTGCCACTCATTTAGTTTGCATATAATAATAGCTACTATAGCAGTATTAGCATGGCACCATATGAGTTATTGTATGGAAGAAAGTGTAGATCCCTTCCGAGTTGGGATGAGATTGGTGAGAGAGCTTTGACTGGACCTGAGATGGTTCAGGATGCTGTAGAGAAAGTCATTATGATCAAGCACAGATTAGAGACCGCAGTTAGATGGCAGAAGAGCTATGCGGATCCTAGGCACAGAGATGTGGAGTTCCAAGTTGGAGATTTTATTTTTCTGAAGGTGTCTCCGATGAAGGGTGTTATAAGATTTAGTAGGAAGGGTAAGTTAGCACTGAGATATATCAGACCATTCGAGATTCTGAAGAGAGTTGGCATTGCTGCATATCGGTTGGCTTTGCCTCCAAGTATGTCTCAAGTGCATCCAGTATTTCATATCTCGATGCTGAGGAAGTATGTCTCAGACCCTTCACACGTGTTGCAGCTCGACAGCGTGGAAGTGAATGAAGATTTGACGTTCTTGGAAGAACCTGTGGCAATTATTGATTATCAAGGTCGACAGTTGCGATCGAAGCAAATTCCAAGGGTCAAGGTTCTATGGCATAGCAATAGGGTAGAGGAGCATACGTGGGAGACTGAAGCTGAGATGCGAGCTTCTTACCCGTATCTCTTCCTTTCTTGACTTGTATATCTTCTTTTTCTGGAATTCAGGGACGAATTCTTGTAAGGGGGGAAGACTGTAATATCTTGAGTTTTTAAACATTTTTAAATTGCATTGGGATATGTAGTGTTAATAATTTTAAATTATATTTCTGATTATTTAATTAGTTTATTATTTATTGAAGTCATTTTTAATTATTTTAAGTTTCTTACGTAAAATTTTCTCGAGAGACTTATTTTTGGGGAAATTAAAACTTAAATAAATAATTATTAATTATATTGGTTGGTTTCGTGAATTTTCATGAGTCCATGCACGATTTTAATTATCATATTAATATATATACATATACATGCATATATATACACATTTAATAAATTAGGGTTTATTTTAATTAAATCTATATTATATACTTTTAATAAATAATGTGTGTTATATATATGTATAAGTATGTAAATATTATTATTTTAACATGTGGTGTATAAATATTTTGAATATAATAATAAAATAAAATAATAATTAAAGTTACCTATATATATATATACAAAAAAATAAAAGTTTGAGTTATTTACCATTATGCCATCGTCTTCTCTCCTTTATGTTCGATGCCCTCCCACCATTTCCGGCTGATGAAACTCCCGTTTCTTGCCATCCGTGTGCCTCTCAGCCATCCTCCTCCTTCCCAAGATCCCTCCGCCGCCCTTTCTTCCCTTTTCTGGCGTTGTTTGGTCGTGAAAAGCCAAGGAGACCGAAAATCACCCTCATCGCCGATCAACGTGTTTCCGGGCACCATTTTGAGTGCCACCAGTCTCTATCTCTTCCTTGAGCTCCGGTGAGTTCATTTCTAAGCTTGGTTTCACTTTATTTGGTCTAGATTTTCCTAGGTTTCCAATTTTTAATTTCAGCCTATATGAGTTCTTGATTTTTTTGAACTTCAATTTCAATGATTCAAGCTAACTTCCTTCACAAAGATTTATCCTAGTAGCTCAATCTACATGCTGTAATTTTTGTGGAATTTTTGGGAATTATTTTGATTTTTGTGAATTTTTAATTATTTTATTAATATTTTCTAATTTTTGTAAATTAATTAAATAAATTATGAAATTGTGATTTATGGTGTTTATAGGTGTTAAAATGAATTTTCGAAATTTATTTGTAATTTTTATGATTTTTGTATAATTATTATGAATTTATTTAGTTTAGGTGATTATTAGAAAATTAGATTAATTATGTATTTTGTTAAAATTAATTGGTTAATTGAGTATAATTATTGATTTTATTGAATTATATGTTGAGAAATTAATTTTTGAGTAATTATACTATTCTTAGTGAATTTTTGTATAATTATAGTATATTATGTGAATTTATATATATCTAGGGGTATTTGGTAATTTGGTGATAAATTAGTTAAAAATTTAGTTTAATTGGTTTTAATAATTATTTGAGGTATAAAAATGATTTTTACAAATTATTTAGTATTTTTAACTAATTAAAACTCTTTTTCATAAATTATTTTCAAATTATATATAATATACTATTTTTCTAAATAAATGAGTTTTTATCGATTTTTAATATGTTTTAGAGTTAATTATGTAATTTGGAATTATAAAATGAATTTCAGTTAATATTTATGAATTTATCGAGAATTATGGATTTTTATAATATTTTATTAAAATTAGGGTTTTTATGTATTTATCGGTTAAATAATTATTTTCAATGTTTTAAATATCTAATTTGCTTTGAAAAATTTTAATTATATCATACTTTTTATTTATTTATTGTATGATTTTATTTTCTTAGGCTTGCTATGGGTTCCGGATTCGAAAGAATTCCCGTTCCCTAGCGTCGGTCATGACTCCTAGTTTTGGGTCGTGACAAAGTTGGTATCAGAGCCTAGGTTTAGAGATGTGGATCTAGGTTGACGAGTCGTGTGTTCTTTGAAACTACTGCAGTTAAATTAGGTTCGGTCATGTCTTCGCAAAGTCTTCCTTGCATTAGGAATTTCGCGTAACTGTTAGGGTGTCTAATGATGTTTTGATTGTTTGAACTATTTGTTTATTTTTGCTCCTTGCTGATTGCCTTGAGCGTGAGTTGCTCCATCGATTGATGAGATCGATGATAGTTGATCTTCTGAGCATGAGGTTCTACCCCCCTATGCATCCTATAGGCATAGGGGTAGAGATGGATTTAAAAGGCCTGATGATCGCTGTTGACAGCGGGAATAACTGAATGAGGAGTTGGTGGCTTAGCATTACAATGATGTTGCTTCTGCAACAGGAGTTTCACAGGATGCAGTGCTGATACCTTTGATCGTTCAGCAGATGTAATTTATTTTTTAGTTAAGAACTTGAGATATGTCAATTCTGTGTATATTCTATATTCTGAATTTTGTTGATTTCCATATCTTTTCAACGCAGTGAATGTGAATTGTTTATTCTGCAGAGACAATATTGATAATCAGTCTTTTCAAGTTCAAGTTGTGGTTATAGTTCCAGCTCTACTACACCTATCTAGTATAGGGGTAGGTTAGAGGCAACTGTAACTTAAGGGTTAAGGTAGTCATTGTAAGCAGTTGTAATATCCCGTGTTTTTAAATATTTTTATACTACATCGGGATATGCAGTATTAATAATTTTTGTATATATATATATATATATATATATATATATATATATATATATATATATATATATATATATATATATATATATATATATATATATATATATATATATATATATATATATATATATATCTTTGATATTTTTACGAGTTGATATTTATTTAAAGCTTATTTTAATTATTTTATGTTATTTTAAATAATTTACGTAAAATTTTCCCGGGGACTTGCACTTTCGGGGAAATTGGTACGTTATTAATTATTTTAAACAATTTTACGGACTTGCATGAACTCATATATATTTTAAAAGTACTAGATAGAGTGTATATATGTGTATATATTTAAACTAAAATAGGGTTTAATTAATTACCCTAATTTTTATTATTTATTAATTAGTTTTAATATTATTTAATTATTTTTAGTGTATAAATTATTAAAATATTAAATTATATGTGTGTGGTGTATATTTAATGTGTGTGAGTTTATATTATTTTAATATATAGTGTGAATATATATATATATATATACATATATACTTTTTATTTAACAAAAATAAAGTTTGATAAAATTACGATTTTGCCATTCTTCCCTCTCCTTCTTCCCGATCGTCCCCATCCACTTTCCGGTCGCTGCCACACCATTTTCTTCCCGTCGGTGTGCCTCCCGGCTTGCCACCTTCATCATCAGCCAGCTCTGCCACCTTTTCTTCCTTCTCCGACGCCATTTGAAGCCTGTTTTGGTCGGAAGACCGAAACTTGAAGCCACCGTCGTTCACAGCGTTTCCGGCCACCGTTTTCAAAACCGCCAGTCTCTATCTTCTCCTTGAGCTCTAGTGAGTGTGATTCCAAGCTTTTTTTCACTTAAAATGGTCTAAATTTGCCTAGGTTTCGATTTTGCAATTTTGGCCTATTAGGGTTTTTGATTTTTTTTGAGCTTCAATTGATTAATTCATGAAAAATTCCTTCACAAATGTTGTTCCCCTTAGCTTAATCTTCATGTGTGAATTTTTGTAGAATTTTTGGAAATTATTTTGATTTTTGGGTATTTTTGAATATTTTATTATTATTTTCTAATTTTCGAAATTAATTATTTAAATTATGAAATTGTGTTTTATGATAAATATAGGTGTTGAAATGAATTATAGAAATTTATTTTGAATTTTTATGAATTTTTATGTATTTATTTTGAATTTATTTAGTTTATGTAATTTTGAGAAAATAGGGTTAATTGTGTTTTTAATTGAAATTAATTGGTTAATTGAGTTTATTTATTGATATTATTGATAAATATGTTGAGAAAATTAATTTTGAATAATTATACTATTTTTGGATTAATTTTAGATCTCCGTTTTACAAGGGAGGTTCTGTAGGATTTTCGATAGAATTCTCGTAAAATGTGATGTCCGGTCGAACCCTAATTCTGATTCTGTGTCTAATATTCTAGGTCGAGTCTCTAGAATTTCTGTTAGGTTTATTCTGATTCCTATCATTATTTGTTTGTTTAGTTGCGCTGAGATCAAGGCCTAGTGGACTAGGCCCATCGGACCCATCTCGAGGAGCGCAATAAGTGTGAGTTACTATACTATATATATATGCTTTAGGGTGCATGATTTAGAAATGTGTGTTTTATTTTGATTAAATATGCATAAATAATTTAATCAGTACTTAAGTTTATTTTTAGTTTATTTTTGGTTTATCTTTGGTTTATTTTGGTATATTTTAAATTATATGCATGCTTTATTAAACATTTATATCTAAAATGTTTTTAACTATATAATTAGTTTATTTTACAATTATATTGGATTTATTTGACGTATATATATACTCGAAATATACCTGGTTTACTTTGGTATATTTCTAGTATATATATAGTTTATGTTGTTATTTTATTCAATTTATGCATCATTTACTTTTATGAATGTATGCTTTATATTTTAATGAAGGATATCAATAGAACGTGCTACCTAGTGGGCAGCACTAGGAACGAGTACGTACCGGTACGCTTATAGCATTTTGGCTATATTACTAACCTGTTTGAGGATATTGATTGGATATGATTATTTGATGTGTGAGATATGGTTTAGAGGTGTGATTGTTGGAGTTCGGTTGACCTAGTGTCTCGAGGCCAATCACACTGATAGTCAGACTGTTGGAGATCGGTTGACTTAGTGTCTCGGGGCCAGTCTACTATCCAAATGGAACAAGTGAACTTATTTGGAATAAGTGAGCCTGTATGGCTAGAGTGTTGTTTAACACTGTTTTGAGGTTGCGATTTTCTAGGGTTCTATTTGATCATTTATAAACAATGATTTTAATAAAAAATATATAAAATGATTTTATTGCATCTGTGTGTATTTGCTTGTATATATACTTATTAGATATATACTTTTGATTGTGTGCATTGGCATTTAGTATGCATGTATATATACTATAGTAATTTACTTAGTGAGGTCTGACTCCCCTCCGTTGACTATTTTTCAGGAGAGTCATCATCTTCAGACCTCAGTAGCAGACCTGTACGCCGGATTTCTTCTGCCTCGGCTTTACTATGTAAACTTCTCACTTGAGTTTTATTTTATGATCTAGACACTGCAGTAGTCGTAAAATTGTTAAAAGATATTGAATTATATTTGTATGAGTTATGTACTTTAAATATTTGAACGGAAACTTGTATTAAAGGATTTATTTATATATGAGATGAGGATTTGATTTAAATTCCGTGGTGGATTATATTTTGATATTTATGATTTTATTCCACTGCATAATATTTTACTTAATTGTGTTGTTATTATTATTATTGCATGTTTTATTTTTTTTTAGGCTTGCTACGGGTTCCGGATTCGAAAGAATTCCCATTCCTAGCGCCAGTCATGGCCCTGTTTTGGGTTATGACAGTAGTACAAGCATTCCTTTTGAACTTGAATTTACAACAATTGTGGCTACGATAGCCGAGATTAATAAGAGCTTGATAGCATTAGTCAAGTTTGACAGTTGTTTGATTATGCTTGACGAAGGAATTGGGAAAATGTCTAATGAAGATGAAACACTCTTGTACTCTTGATGGTGAAACTATCAGTTCTGACTGTAACACATAATTTGAGTTAAAAAGGGGATTTCTAAGATGCTTCTATCCACCTTCAAGGAGAGATAATTAACTGTGGAGTTACTGCTCAGAGTAAGAAGACTAGTAGAATTGTGTGTTATAGGATTAAGTTTGATATATTGGCATCTGAATCGAGAATTGAGATTCAGAGAGTTATTGTGAATTCAGTCTTTTGGGTGTAATTAATCTTGATGAGATGTGAAAGGGTTGTCAGGATATCTGGCTCTAGTTGAGTATACTTCAGTGGAGAAGTTGTCTCTCCCAGATGTTTTAATTGCCTGTGAGTTACAGGTTTACCACCTTATAGATTGAATTATGTATCGATGTGGTTCCTGATATAACTCCTATTTCAATATAGCCCTACAGAATGACTCTTGCAGAGCTGTAGGAGCAATTGCGAGAGCTGTATGACAAGGTTTTGTCAGACCTTATGTTTCTCTTTGGGGTGCACTAGTCCTGTTGTAAGGAAGAAGGATGGTACCTTGAGACTGTGCATTAATTACAGAGAGATGAACAGGGTAATAGTGAAGGACAAGTATCCTCTTCTGAGGATAGATGACCTGTCTGATCAGCTATAAGGTGCACAATTCTTTCTAAAATTGATTTGAAGTCGGGTTATCAATAGTTGTGGATCAGTTTGTAGTAGTCTTCATTAATGATATACTAGTGTATTCGAAGTGAATGAAAGGGCACGTATATCACTTGAGGATCATACTACAGAACTAAGAGAACGTCAGCTTTATGCTGAATTCAGGAAGTGTGATCATTGGGTGGAGAGTGTTATTTTTTCTTGGAAGTGTGGCGTTTAAAGATAGAATTCAAGTTGATCCACAAAAGATTGAAGCAGCATTTGAGCAACCCAGACTGACTGAATCCATTGAGATCTGTAATTTTCTGGGTTTAACTGGGTATCATAGGAAATCTGAACAGAATTCTCTAGAATTGCAGCTCCTATAACCGCATAACTCAGAAGAATGGGAAGATTATATGAACAGATGTTTGTTGGAACAACTTCCAAGTTTTGAAAAAGGCCAATTGATATGAGGGTTACGTGAACTTTAGAGGATAAGAACTGATATCATTATAGCATTTCATCATATCATCATAGCATCTCATTATAGCATTTCATCACGACATTTCATTCTAGCATTTCATCATAACATTTCATTATATCATCTCATCATGAATTCATCATAGCATGTTATCATGACATATCATCATAGAATGATCTGCTGATAGGAGATGCCCAAGTTAATGATACAGGGTTGACGTTTGTAATATGAGAAAGGGGTTCTATATAAGCTATGAAAATGAACTTACAGTGTACATCCAAATGGTTACCAGAATTATCACAGTATTCAGGATCAATACTAGTGGGTTGGGTTATAGAAGGATGTGACTAATTGTACATCTAAGTGTTTAATTTACTAGCCGGTGAAAGCTGAACATCAGAAGTTTTCTAGGAAGTTTCGATCTTTTTTGAATTTGGGTGGAAATAAGAGAGAATTGTGATAATTTTTATGGTTGGTTACCTCGTTCGAAGGGTGAATATGATTCCGTTGGAATGACTATAGACAAATTAACCAAGTCAACTAATTTTTGCCAGTAGAAGCCACTTATTCAGTAGCTAAGTGGGCTAAGCTGTATATAAAGCATATTGTGTGCCTGCGTGGACTACCTGTGTCCATTGTATATGGTAAAGGTATAGTGTTTACCTTTCGATTTTGGTAGAGATTGTGGAGATAATAGACACATGGTTGGATTTCAATACTGCTTTTCATCCTCAGACAGATGACAGTCTGAGAGGATGATCCAGACACTAAACAATATGTTGAAGATGTGTATTTTGGATCTGGGAGGTAGCTGGGTCGCCTATATACTACTTGTAAAATTTGCTTATAATAACAGCTACCATAGCAGTATTGGAATGACACACCTGAGGCTTTTTATGGAAAGAAGTCTTAACTAGATATGAGATGGTTCAGAATATAGCGGAGAAAGTTTGTTGTGATCAAAAGAGTGATATGGATCCTAGACGCAGAGATATGGAGTTTCAGATCGAAGATTGTAATTCTGAAGATGTCTCCGAAAAGTGGTGTGATGAGACGCGGTAAGATTGCATAATAATTTTCTTTGCCTCCAAATCTATTTCATGTGCATCCAGTGTTCCATGTCTCGATTTTAAGAGAGTGTATTTTGGACACTTCGCACATGCTACAGTTGAACAATATAGAACTGAATGAAGATCTGAAGTTTGAGAAGGAATCAGTTGAGATTGTAAATTATAAGCTCGATAGTTT